>CM033470.1:50609343-50640622 GCA_019447015.1 Hymenochirus boettgeri | reverse complement strand
AGTCACATTGAAATACAGTCACATTGAAATACAGTCACATTGAAATATAGTCATATTGAAATACAGTCACATTGAAATACAGTCACATTGAAATATAGTCATATTGAAATACAGTCACATTGAAATGCGGGAGAATCCCGTGAAATCTGGGATGGTTGTGAGGTATGCTTTAAATAGAAAGGTGTTTTTTTTATTCTATCCCCCCCCTCCCATCTCCTACCTTTACTGCTTGAATGTTGCTGGGTGGGGAAAGTGTGCAGCCATTTGTAGAGCTCATGAAGTCACTGCACACACGGTGGCATTTACACGCGTTGGGGTGACGTTGCCACGAGTGGGCGTGCATTATACAGAAAAACTCCCACTCAAGCACTGAAATGTGTATGCCAGAGTCCTCCAGGAAGACAGGGAAAGGGCAGATAAGGCTTCTACTCTTTAGTTTCCTAGGAACTACAGGACAACCATATGATGCGAGGAGTAAAGTAACAATTTTTTTACACTACACAGTGGGGCCAGCAATGGGTTTAATTTTAGTTTTGCGGTGGACATGCCCTTTAAAAATTGTCTTAAATTCTTACTGTGTGCAAACCATTAATTTTAACATTGTGCCTGGCACAGCAAATTTAACTTGAAATCTAGAAATAAGCAAAGATCCTGGCGTGGGCCTCACTTATATCTGTGGTATTCTGTTCGATCAATTGAATCTGAAGGTTTCTTCTTAAAAATGTTTCATTAGTTATCCCAATTGGCTCAAAATGACTAGTGAAATGCCTTTAAGAGCTAAACTTGACATGGATGGATGAATATTACAGATATACCATGACCTGGATGGATGAATATTACAGATATACCATGACCTGGATGAATGAATATTACAGATATACCATGACCTGGATGAATAAATATTACAGATATACAATGACCTGTAACACACCCGTAATTTTAATCGCCCCATCATAGACATCTAGTAAAGGGGAATGCCACCCCACCCCGAGTTGGAATTACACTTTGTCACATGCGCACGGCAGCCCTGGTAGGTGCCATTTAAAAGAAGTGTCTTCATTAAGTAAAAAAATACATTGTGAGTCAACAGAATCCTACCTGGTAAATAATTACAGCAGGAAATTCCGTTTAAAAAGGTGGGTATGAGGGTGGTACCTACTGCTCAATACCCTAAGATTGGGAGCTACCTACCCTCTTAGATTGTGAGCTTTTTGGAGTGGTTACATGTTAGGGTTTCATAGAATGAATTATATCTATACATGCATTTATTACATATTTAGGCATTTAATCTTATTTCCCCTTTGAATATATTTTATATTATTTGTTAAACATACATACATAAAAACTCTTGTTATATCTTTTGTACCCAGCAGATGGAGACAATCGTCTATTTCTAATCGAAAGGAATCTAAAAGATACATTTAGGAAACAAATCAAATCAGCCACATTTATATTATAACATTATTATAAAATATCAAGTAATGTACTTTAGCAAGACAACAATAATGTTCCATGTGTAAAACAAAACATTCTTATACACTGTGGTAGAAATGAATTAAAAGCCACAGTGCTTAGAAAACCTTCTTAAAGGACAAGAAAACCTACCTGAACCCCTTCAAAACATTGATTGCACCCACGGTGAGAACCTAAGCTGCTATGTCCTCATTTTAAAACTGGAGAACTGCCATCTAGATAGTTTTACTCCTCCCCCTCCTCGGTGTTGGACCTGGCTAACAGGCATGCTTCATGCAGAGCATTTCTTCCTATTAGTAGGGATTGGGCTAAAGGGGACGGTATGCATACTGGGCCCTGGGTTCTTCTGCAGTAGTACTTACCTTAAGGGCTGACTTAACAGTAACTGGGGAACTGGAGTGCTGACATATATATGTCACATGAAGGGTGATAATATATGTGACAAACAGAGATTGGTAATGTAAGTGCCCCTAAAGGGAGACTGGTAAATATAAGTGCCTACACATACTGGTAAATGTAAGTGCTCACACAGACTGGTAAAAATAAGTGCACCATTGAAAGCAGACTTACGTATTATTATTATTTATTTCTTCCTCCTCAGTGAAAACCAGAAAGCCAAGGGCCAAGATTCAACAGGTAGGATGGATCAAGGATGAGAGACAAGCATACACAGCATGCAATCTAACTATTGCAGTTTTGGGATTTTGATTTCCCTATATACAATTTTTCATTTGAATGGTGGAGTTGCCCTTTAAATTAGTTCTTTATGTTTTAATTTCCTAAAAGTCAGATTGTTAAAATTCCATCTGCAGTAACTGACATGCTATTTTCTACATGTCAGTCATGGAATTATTTCCACAGACTATATCTAATGCCCATCAATGTTCCAATAATGGTAGTTAATCATCTCTGCAGAGATTTAAGTTGGAATACATTTCCTGCGCCTTTCCAATAACAAACAGCACATGATATAGTAATTGCCTATTGACTTTGTTACCTCAGCTTGTCTTTAAATGTATATCAGGTGAAAATAATTATCGGCCAGTGAATTGAATCAATGTTTGCATTTAAATCAACAGTTCATTTGGAATGAAAGCGACACAACGCAGAGCCAGGAGCAGAATTCACACTGACAGTTATTGACAGAGCGATACCAGGCAGGTAAATGGTAGCTGACAAATGTACCTAAGACAGGTAATCAGACACTAGATTGCATTAGGATGGTGGGAGCTGGGATATGGAGTTAGTTCTGCTACTTTACAGAATCTTATTGGGTTTGTAAAAGGCACTAGTGTTCCAATTTAGATCAGTGATAGAAATCCAAGTACTGAAAGTCTTTAGCAATCATCTTCTAAAGAAATCACTGCAGGAAGACATGATGGGTACATGATGATCTCTTTGCTGGTTAAAAAGTAAAATGTTGCTGTCTTTGTAAAGTACTGTACAGATTCCTCTATAGAATAATAAACTTTAACTATGACCAAATGATTTCACTGAGCCAGTAACTATTTTATTTTCCTACACAATTAATTTTCTTACCAACCCTTTAATGTTCCCCTTGAAATAGGTCCAATATTGAGAAAAGCAACCCAGAATGATGTGCTAACATCAGGTTTACATCATTATCCTCTCCCTACAGCTCTGCGCCATGTTGTTTCTATAAGTGTATAAAAAGGGTTATGTTGGGGGGTATGGTCTGTGGGTCTGAATGATAGGAATATGATAGGGGACACTGAAGGTGACCATACATTAGGCCGATTTTATGTACAATCCGACATACAATCAGACATTTCCATTGATTGGCTGAAAAATTTTAAATTTTCCCTATCTTATTATGCGACATTAGATCGTAAAGTCGTTTTTTTAAGTTGAGTAGTAAAATGATTGTAGTGTTTTCTGACGTTCCGATTAAATGTTAATGTTATGTAACCCTACAGTAGACGACATTCGACAAATTGAATGTCGAACAATATGTATGGTACATCTTAATACAATTAACATTGTACATCTGTCTATTAAAGTATTGGTCGATTTAAGATCGTAATTACGATCGGAATAGTGTATGGCCACCTTTAGGTTGCAGGTCTGTAAATAGTTTCAGATTGATTTTTGGTCATGTGACTGTCATAGAGACTCAGATAAACCAGAAACTGTAACTTTACAAGCCTATAACTTAAGATCCAGAGAATCTAGAGACATCATACTAGGCTTGTTTGAAAGGTATGAACGTGCTTTTGTATGGATACCACAGTTACCCTTTAAGTTCTCCTTTACCTGACTGCTCTCTGGCTCTTCCCACTGTAAGTGTCCCCCAACACTAATACTATCTCTGACAAAGGCGAACATAGGAGCTAAATAAACTGTCCGTTACTACACATAAAGGGGCTAGTATAACAATATAAAAGTCTGGCTATCTCTTTGCAATGATGTCACAAATGTTCCAAAAGAATTATCCCTTGAAAAAACATTTTAATTTCGAAGGATAAAAGAAACCTTTTTTACTTTTACCGTAGTTCTCCTTAAAATCCAAATTTAACAATCTTAGACATGCGCTACTTTATACAGACACTGCACTGGGCTATTATCACACAAACCTTTTCAAGCGCAAACGTGTTTTGAAATGTATCACCTCTTCCATCCCTTCTCGCACTAAATAAGGCAGATATAAAGGGAATATGTCTGATGGCAGCATTAGTATTTGATATGGCCTTTCATATACATGATAGCCCAACAAGCTAATGAATTCTACTCACAAGGTAGGAAAGAAACATGACTGTGTACTAAAGCCAATAACATATTGTAAATTCCAATGTGCAGCAACAATAAGAACAGGAAAAAATGTACAACTGGCTACCGAGAGCTAAAATCACCCTTTTATCTTCCATGTTTAGTTCTCTTTCCCAGACCCTGAAGATGGTTGGACCCTTATGTCTGGAGTGTGATGAAGGTGTATTGCATATAATAAGGGAAGTTAATTCATCTGCTCTTGACCTTTGGTAAATAATCCGTCCTTTCTTTTGGAGATCTTGCCAGTAATGGCTTTACCTGCAGGAGCAGGAGTGTTTATTTATCATAATGAAATATCTGCTAGAGGTTTGTTTGTATTCTCAAAAAAAAAAAAAAAACAGCTTCAAAGGATTAAAAGTTACCAACCCAGCTTTTTACTTCAGCTCAGAATTCCAAGATCTCATGCAAAAGGTTATTCCCAGCAGGTATTTGAAAGGATTTAAAATGCAAGTTCCCCCCTATTTAGGGAAATCACCCCCTGGAAAGCTGCATGTTGTCCTGTTACCCCCTTTTCTGCTTCCGGTTAGCAGTTGTCAATCATGTATGTGACCGCCAATGAAAGCTATTCCCCTAGCTGGCTTGCCCTTGGAGAGCAGACAGAAACATTTGAGAAGCAGTGGGAAGGGGGAGAACAGGTTAGGCATTTGAGGAGTGATCATACCCTTTTAAAAGAATTTCTAAGTTAACATAAACCAATCAGATCTTCTTTAACATTTCAAAGCTAACATCTGATTGGTTGGGGCAAAATTAGCACCATTTTAAACGATAAGAACTTTTATTGAATCTCCCTGATTATGTTTTCTTTCTACAGTACAACTTGTACAAGTCCTATCTCCCCTAATAACGGACCGTAAAAGTGCTGCTTACCAGGGTTGCCAGGCTTTCCCCAACCAACGTGTAACTGGGCAATAAAATTAACTTTTTACCTACAAGGGTGAGCTGGTTTTTCCATAACCGTAAATGTTTTTTACATTTAGTATGAAATTAGTTTTTTGACATCCAGGAAAGAACCCGCTAGATCTCCATTTCACAGCCTTTTAATAATTATTCCCCCATCCTTCTAAATCATTAGAAACGGCACATTTTTCATTACTGAAATGAATAAAATGAAATTTGAAACATTTGGCCAGTGGGTTCATTTTGTGGAGAAGGTAATAATTACCGCAATTGGAAAGAAATCAAAGTCTTTAACAAGGGACATGAGGATACTCAACGTCATCAAATCATTTTCTAGATATGAAAAATATAGTTAATGGCAATTGGTTATGGTTAATTGGTACATGCCTATCTTACAGTGTGTGGAAATCTACTACACGGTGCTGGATGCATGGATACCAGTTAAGCCATATGCCTTTTGGTTTTCTGCAAAAGTGTCTTTAAAGTTAAAGATTCTGTACTCTGTGCTGCGTTAAGGTTCATACACACATATATAAAAGGAGGGGCGACCCGTGACACACGGTGTGTATGAACGTCTTTTTCATCCAACAATCGTGTTGTGTATGGGTGCTTTGTGGGCCGTAACACCTGTGTGGTTTGGCCTCGTTGAGAGATCTGCCCAGCAGATCATCAACAATGCTTTAGACAGTGAAGGAGTTTTGAAATATAACAAAGTATACAAAAATGATGTGTACAACAAAAGTGATCTTGATTGGATAACTAAGGTGATACCCATAGAAAGCTTTTACCTTATAGGATAGAGTAGGGTTCCAACTGTCTGATTTTAAACGTATTTGCCTTTTCATTTTTAAAGAATTCTATTCTTCTGCAGTAGCACGCTGCCCTCTGGCACCACCTTCTGATCATTAAAGGGAAAGTTCAGTGGAAAATATCTTTATTTCTAAAATTCTTGGAGGGAGATTTAATAAAAGTTCTTATTGTTACAAATGGTGCTAATTTTGCCCCAAATTAAAATTTGAAAGCTAACATGTGATCGGTTGGGGCAAAATTAGCAGCATTTTTAACAATAAGAACTTTTATTGAATAACCCTGTTAAGTTTATATTATGCATACTCTATTCTACATGTTCTCTTGTTGAATTTATACCCCTTGCTGTTCCCTGCTATTGACATTACTGAGCTGACATTTCAGGTTCTGTAACAGTCCTTCTTCCCAGAGTGCACACTACCTTGGAATGTTCTACTGATTGGCTGTGGGATGGGTCAAACATGCTCAGATCTCTACTGAGCAACTGAATCAACCCAGGCGCTGGGTCAAGGACAAGACCGTAATGGTCTCTATTAGGGGTCCTGCAAACAGGAAGTCAGTATTTCAGAATCATTTATTTATACACAGACAGAATGCTGAATAGGCAGTTTAATTGTCAATGTCCAATCTAGATCAATGAAAATGAAAAAGTTCAGATTCCTGCTTTTTTTTTATTTCTAGCACAATTAGATTTTTTCCTCTTAATTTTAATGATACATTTCACACTAGTACTGAAGCGTAACAAGAAAATGTTTAGTCTGTCAGGCAAAGGATCTGTGAATAATTTGTTATAATATCTAATGACTTCTACTACTCTACTGCTTAGAATCCCACATTGTCTTCAGGTACAAATACCGTAATCCCTTTCATTTTGATTTTCTTTTTAACATTTTTTATTCACATTTTAAAAAGCACAGATACATAAAGGGTAAATGGCAACATTTTTAGAGGTTGTCTCTAAAGGCAAGAGATATTTGGCAGGGGCCCAGAGAGTGACAGGAGCTCCGATCTTTGAAGAAGAGAAAGTACTTGCTTGCTGGAGTTCCTTGTCTTTGGTGCATGGGCATCCAGTTATTTAATCAGTAAGCAGCTTTACTTTCTATGGGGGCATTATATACATACAGGCCAGTGTGTGTACTGGCTGGACATAAAAGGGGATTTTTACATACAGGTCAGTGTGCGTACCGGACATAATGGGGCATTTTATATATACAGGTCAGTGTGTGTACTGGCTGGACATAATAGGGCATTTTATATATACAGGTCAGTGTGTGTACTGGCTGGACATAATAGGGCATTTTTTACATACAAGTCAGTGTGCGTACCAGACATAATGGGGCATTTTGTATATACAGGTCAGTGTGTGTACTGGACATAATGGGGCATTTTATATATACAGGTCAGTGTGCGTACTGGACATAACAAGCATTTTATATATACAGGTCAGTGTGTGTACTGGACATAATGGGGCATTTTATATATACAGGTCAGTGTGCGTACTGGACATAACAAGCATTTTATATATACAGGTCAGTGTGCGTACTGGATATGATGGGGCATTTTATTTATACAGGTCAGTGAGTGTACTGGACATAACAAGCATTTTATATATACAGGTTAGTGTGTGTACTGATGATGGGCATTTTAAAATTTCTAAGGTCAGTGAGTGTACTGGACATAACAAGCATTTTATATATACAGGTTAGTGTGTGTACTGAATATGATGGGGCATTTTATTTATACAGGTCAGTGTTTGTACTGGACATTGGGGCGTCTTGTTTTCTTGCTGGAGTTCCTTGTGTTTGGTGCATGGACCCTGGTATCCAGTGATATCCAGTGTGCGTACTGGACATAATTGGGCATTTTATATATACAGGTCAGTGTGTTTCTGGACATGGCATTTTATATGTCGGTGTAATATAAGTGTTATTGTATATGTGTGTGACCGAGAAAAGTCTAATGGCAGCCCTGAATTACATGTTTTTTTTTATTCATCGATATATTACAATAGACAGTGAAAATGCCAAAGGAATATTCCACAAGGAAGATACAGGTTTATCAGATATGAAGACTTTATTTTCCTTATGGTAAATAACATCTTCTCTTCTTTGTTTCTGCTTCTGGCTGGATCACTCTACGTGAGAGTTCTAAATTATAAGGGAGATTTCCTCACCAGTTATAAGCCCCTAATAAGGAAGGCTGGGCTGGAGACTATAGTAGTAGCTATTTCAAACATATAATTCAATTATTTCTTTGAAAAGTCAGTGCAGTAAAAGTCAATACACCCTGTAACATTCTATCTTCTTACTAGAAACCAATTCTTTGTGCAATTTAAGGACATTTTGGTCACAATCAAGTTAAAGAGGCGATATTATCTTTGACCTTCTCAATGGAAAATATCTTTGTCTTTAGTATTATTTTACTTTTGAGATTTGGACACTTGTGTGTAATGTACACTCTACATAGAGTTTCAGTCAGAAGGAATAAAGGATGTGTATGACAGTATGATAAGAGTGATAATATTCAAGAAAATGTAGCCAGTTCACCCAACAATCAGCCTAAATTTTTCTTCAGGCCAAAATATATAATTGAGGCAAAGAAAGCATCAACACAGCACCCCAGGTCACCTTAAACTTTTCAGAAGTTAAAAGGGAAATGTGGTCTCTATTCAAATGTTCTCCATTGAGTAGACCTCTCTCCTACCTTTTAAACAAGCCCAGGATCATGACACTAGCTGCAGTCTTTGCAAAGTAACAACCATTTTTCTAGCACTGCCTACAGTGTGCTCGGGGTCCGAGCATGCTCACAACTGTCTTTACTGCTAGGTCAGAGGAAAGTCCTCTCCATTGATAGCTGCCAATTACATGCCATGAATTCCCGTGCAATATGCAATTTACAGGTGTCTTTGTAAAAATGATATGCTAATAATCAGATTGGTACAGAGGAGCTCCTCTGTGTCACTGCTGGAGAGGAGAGACCGTTCAAGAAGGAAGAATTAACCTTTATCATTTTACATTGACTGTTTTAAAAAGCTACTAAAATGCAAAATCCCCTGTTGAAATTTGAGATGGACTAGAACTTGAACCCGAGTTTGAGTCGAACTTAACAAGTCTGAACGGACTCGGACTTCTCGAAATATCCAGGACCCGAATTTCTCGGACTTTCAATCTTTCCAGACTTTTGATACTTATCGAATGTTCATCGTCGCAGTTTTCGAGAATTATCGAATTTACGAGCCGTTTGCTAACTCTTGAATGTATCGATTGCTAACCCTAAAAAGTATTGTTCGTTTTCGCTAACCCTCAAAAGTATTGTTTAAATTCGGTAACCCTCGAATTTATGGTTCTATTTTCGATATCTCTTGAAAGTATTGTTCGGTGATGAGAATACCTATTTATGCTTGCCGGGTGATCCCACTAATAAATACAAAGAATTCCTTTTTCGTTTAAGTAGCTATAGGTACTCAATTGTTTTTGAACAAAAAAGAATATACATATATTAAGAATTGTGGTACCAGAACTCCCATTTTTTACTGGTTACCGAAAGTTCACAAATCCGTTGAAAATGTACAAGAAGGATCTATAGTATATGGTGTGGGGTCTGTCAGTGAGAGATTAGCCCAGTATGTAGATAAATTACTTATCCCTATGGTTTTGGAACTTCCGAGTTATGTCCGGGATTCCACAGACATAATTAATAAGATCACATGGATCAATTGGAAACCTAACTACCTTTGGGTTACTCTTGATGTGACTGCCTTATACTCATCGATTGAACATGAGAAAGGGTTAAGTGCAGTTGATTATCGTCTGAACAAGAGTGTGTTATATGGCCGGGATCAGAATGAGTTCCTTCGGCAATCTCTAGAATATCTCCTGATTTAGAATTTCTTCATGTTCGATAATAAATATTACTTACAGAAGAGGGGGGCTGCGATGGGGGTGAAATTCACCCCATCATATGCCAACCTCTTCATGAGCATTTGGGAACAATTGTTTATCTATGGTGATCATAATCCTTTCGTTACATTGACGATTTGATATTGATCTGGGAAGGTGAAAGCTCCCAGATTGACTTATTCATCAAATATTGTAACAGAAGTAATTTGGGCATTTCTTTTACTTTCCACATGGATAAACAGTCCATTGAGTATCTTGATGTTTTATTTGTCTCAAATGGAGATAGAAATTCAAACCTATTTATACAGGAAGTCTATAACACGGAATACCTTGTTGCACACGCGTTCTAATCACCCTAGAATAGTGGTACAAGGGATACCGTATGGGCAAATTACTTGCCTTAGAGGCCTATGATAGAGCTGTTCTAAGCGATAAGAGAGATTTACTAAATAAGAAACAGAACCCCCTCGAAGTATCGCATATGGTAACTCCCCTTAGTCCTCCTCACTGGTTCTGACATACACTAAAGATGCATATAAGGTCTGCAAGGCAGTGAGGAATTTGTGGCCAATTTTGCTTCATGATCCCATTTTGGGACAAGTTTTACCGAAACAACCAAGCTTTTCCTTTCGGAGTGTGGGCACATATATAGCACCATGCCATGTCCAATTAGAGAATAAAATACCCGAACTAGGTTAGATTACCCTGGTAGTTATAAGTGTGGACAGGGCAGATGTAAGATCAAAAAATTTCAAGAGCTCCCAACAGGAATTTAAAATGAAGTTTCATTCAAATTGCAAAACTTCTTACATTGTGTACCTAGTGTCATGTGAATGCCAGCTACAGTACGTTTGTAAGACCTCTAATCGGTTTTCCGAACATTTGAGTGCCACCACTAGAGGGGATTTAAATTCAGCGGTTGCCAAATATTTAATAGAGGCTCATGAAGGATGTAAATGTGTCAAATTTCGAGTTATTGACAGAGTTGTTAATGATGCACGCAATGGGGATAGGCATAAATTGCTACTGAAACAGGAAGCTTTTTGGATAAATCAACTGGTAACTATAGCCATATATGGACTTAACAGAGAATGGGAGATCTCCTGTTTTTTGGATCTCTAATCCTTTAGTGCATTGGGAGATGTGCTTCGGTTATTACATTGTTTACAGTTTGTATACTTTAGGGTTTGCATGTTTTAATAGTGGCATAGATTTAAGCCTTTGTATTTACACAGTGCTACAGTCTAACTGCTACCGTGTGCATTGTTACATACTTCGCTTGTTGTTGCATACTTACCTTTTTGCTCTCTGTTCATACCCAGGTTCCGGGAGACTGTTCACAGTATTTCGCTGTATACTGATAGAAAATTCATGGTATCCCTTAATGCTTATGTCGTTCGGTTCATATGTGTCCTTATGTTCGGGACAGCTTGAGCAAGTCGGCTTATCCTGAATTACTATAATATTTTATATGTTCTGATGCTTTTATTGTATTTTGTATATAGTTTGGTGTGATGATGATTACTTGTAACTTTCTCACATCTGTAATTGTTACTGTTTTCTCCTTCCCCCTTTTCTAATTGTCTTTACCTTTTGCCTTAGGTCCGCCTCCTATTTTAGTTTACTGCGGGTGTATTTAAGGGGGTGAGGGGGGAGTGGAGCTCTGCCTCTGAGAAAAGGGACTCTGACGTCACGAAACGCGTAAGGTTCCTTTTTGTGTTTCCATGTATCCAGCGGTACAACGCCGTGAGTGCCTTTTACTTTGTATGTGAATAAAGACTAAGTTTTAGCTAGTACATTGTAGCTTACTAATCTTTTTGAAATTGTTCGGTAACCCTCGAATTGGCCGTAACCCTCGAATGTAGCTTGCGCAAAACCAGACAATTGCCCGCTTGTGTTTAAGAAGTGCTTAAAGGAGAACTAAACCCAATTTTTATACTCCAGAATCTGAAAACAACTCCCCTAAAAACACCAATAAGCTATAAAATTCCACTTCTGTAAATTGTATTAAATAAATGTAAGCCTGTTAAGAACTAGATGAAGTATCTGTGTGTATATGCAGTGTCAGACCACACCTCCTGGGCTGGCCTTAGTCACATGCTTCCTTGCTTTATCTGTCCTGTAAAAGGATTGGCTACAGATTACTAATGGGTGTGACCAACTGTAACAAGTTTCTGCCATAGCTAAGGACTGAGCATGTGCAGAACATAATGGTCGTTGACCAAACTGTGTGATACTAGAATGCTGTGAAGTAAAGCACAAACCATATGTTATTTAGGTAAATTTCCCAGCACCCGTATCAAAATGAGAGGTAAGACACAGATTACTGGTTTTATATTAAGGTGTTCTGCCATCTGGTTCAGTGTTGTTCTGTGGTTTTAGTTGTCCTTTAAAGGGCATGTCCACCCTTCTTAAAAAATTTTCATATAATATTCTCCCTGTCCCCCCATCCCCAACCGCTATAGTGCCCCAAATATTACTTTCCTTCCCTCTTTCCTCCGCCGCACTGACAGGCCCTCTGCTTGTGAGAAAATGCAAGCAGAGGGGCGGGACCGGCAGTCGTGTCTGTGATTGGCTGAGCGCCAGCCAATCGTGGATGCGGCTGCCGGGAGTTCAGTGCGGTGGAGGAAAGAGGGAAGGTAAGTAATGTTTGGGGCACTTTCTGAACTTAAAACTATAGCGGTTGGGGCTGGGGGGACAAGGAGAATATTATACGAAAAGGTTTTTACGCTAGGGGGAGGGAATCTAAATCGGGAGGGGAAGAAGGGCTGCAGTGCGCATGCCAAACTTCTACCGGAGTAGAGACAGGAGGCACTATATGGACTCTGCAGTACTCCTGGTGGGCGATTTTTTGGACTTTAGGGGGGATAGCAGAAGAACCAGATGGAGCTGGGATGTAAGGTAAGGATTAAACTACACTACACAATGGGGCCAGTAGTGGGGGGGAATTATAGTTTTGGGGGTGGAAATGCCCTTTAAACAGGTTTGGGTGATAGTGACATGTTCCCCAGACCATTTCCCAGGTGCCACAGCCATTTACAGTAAGTTATCATTGTTAGTTTAATGTAAATCATCCGTACTTTTCAAACTATCACTCTCCCATCGATTTAATGGGTCCAAATTTCGCAAACAGAATGAACTTTATGAAGTTCGGCCATCTCTAGTTGAAATATCTGAGTGAATGGTGATATGTGTTTAATTAGTGTTAAATGCTCCTACTAGCCTTCACGTTACATGGGAAAACTTTGGTTAATGCATCTGTTAATTCTCGTTAATTATGTTGTATGTGACACTTCACATCTCAGCAAAATACAAATGACACAAACCCAAAAGCAACATATATTTAGAGATCATTTCCCTGTTCACTGGTTGAACATTTTGTTTCTTTACTAAACTAAAAGATCCCAAACAAAGGCATAAAAACCATGGTCTAGCACAAAACCCACAGTCTCTCCTGACTGAGGGTCAAAGCCACATGAGAAAAGTGTTTCTGACATACAGAATATATCCGGTATCCCTTTGATTTGCTTTTCTGCAGACTTTCTAACGGGGTTGTACAAGTCACTGTTCCCCTGGGGCTATCGTACTAGAGGTCACCTTGACAGCTTGTGTCTATAGAGAAATAGAAGGGGTCTTGTAACTCTGACTCACATACTTTTTCATTCTGTTTAAGGCTATGAAGAAGCTTACTTTTATTTCCTACCTTTCAATGATAAAACAAGTTACTTTTGCTTGATATCTACTAATACACAAGACCTGTTTTAGCATACAATGCCCATCAAACTTCTCATTTTAAATGATTGTTTTCCTCTTCCTCCAGATGTTTGCATAAGTAAAGAGTGGTGTTCAGACAGTTTGATCTTATAGCAGCTGGTGGAAGATTTAGTGAAAACTCCTCCACTAATTTCTTTAGGAAGCAGAAGGAACTTCTCTGGTTTATAAGGATTTAAAGAGGGAATTGTTTATAAAAATAATATATAGCAGAGAACCTTTTTACCAATTGTAGCTTAATGTAAATTAGAGTTGAGTAAATACTACAATTTAATAGAGATGGACTAGAACTTGAACCAGAGTTCAAGTCGAACTTAACAAGTCCTCGGATTTCTCGAACTATCCCGGACCGTGATTTCTCAGACTTTTCGATCTTACCGGGCTTTCGATAATTATCGACTGTTCGTCAATGCGGTTTCGAGAATTAGCAAATTAACGTTTAGCCGTTCGCTAACCCTTGAAAGTATCGTTCATTTTCGCTTACCCTTGAAAGTATCGTTTGTTTTTGCTAATCCTTGAAAGTATCGTTCATTTTCGCTAACCCTTGAAAGTATTGTTTGTTTTTGCTAACCCTTGAAAGTATTGTTTGTTTTCGCTAACCCTTGAAAAGTATCATTCGTTTTTGCTAACCCTTGAAAGTATGGTTTGTTTTCGCTAACCCTTGAAAGTATGGTTTGTTTTCGCTAACCCTTGAAAAGTATCATTCGTTTTTGCTAACCCTTGAAAGTATCGTTTGTTTTCGCTAACCCTCGAAAATATCATTCGTTTTCGCTAACCCTTGAAAGTATCATTCGTTTTTGCTAACCCTTGAAAGTATCATTTGTTTTCACTAACCATTGAAAGTATCGTTTGTTTTCGCTAACCCTTGAAAGTATCGTTCGTTTTTGTTAACCCTTGAAAGTATCGTTCGATTTCGGTGACCCTCGAATTTATGGTTATCGTTCGGTAACCCTCAAATTGGCCGTAGCCCTCGAATGTAGCTTGCCCAAATAACGAAAATTGCCTGCTCGTGTTTAAGAAGTGTTTAAACAGGTTTTGGTGATAGTGACATGTTCCCAGGTGCCACAGCCATTTACAGTAAGTTACCATTGTTATTGTATCTGTAAATCACCTGGACTTTTCAGATGGTTAGTGGTGTATTATTGATAACCTTGATCTATACCAGTGAAAGGTTAGAGTGTAGAGGTAAAGACTTGAGAATTCCGAATTTGTAAACCTTTCACCAAAACGACCGTATATACTCGAGTATAAACCGAGTTTTTCAGGCTGAAAAATCAGCCTGAAAACTCGGACTCGGTTTATACTCGAGTCAGGAGCTTACCTGGGCATTCCGGCAGCCGCGCGATCTTTTTCTGTACTGGCGTGCCGGTCTGACGTCAGCCGGTGCGCCAGTACAGGAATGCGCGTGCGGCTGCCGGAATGCCTGCCAGAATGCCGATACAGGGAGAAGAGAGCCCAGAGGGAGAAGAGAGCCCAGAGAAGAGAGCCCACAGGGAGAAGAGAGCTCACAGGTACAAACTGAACTGGGTGGGAGGGGGAGGGGGGCATTCAAGATGTTTGGAAACTACAACTCCCAGCATGCTTTATTAGCTGGGAGTTGCAGTTTCCAAACATCTTGAATGCCAAGTGCTGGGAGTTGTAGTTTCCAAACATCTTTCTGTTCCTTTAATATGAAAAATGACGCCTGTACCAAAACCTGAAACAAACAAATCTTTTAACCTTGAGTGAGTTCTAAACAAATTACAAGGATGTTCCTGTCAGATCCTATCAGTCCATTATTGAGCGTCTAGTTAATACATGTCAGTCTCTGTTCTCATTTGGGTAAGACATTTACATAATGGACTGATTTCCCCATTCAACCTCTCGTCTTTTGCTTGAAAAATATTTAGAACCGTTTTGACAGATTCAAATTTACAGATAATGGTGGGAATATGTTTTATAATGAATGTGTTTTTTCCTCCCTACTAAATACCTGCCATTCAGAAATATTAACAGGAGACTGTGGCTAGTATATCACTACATTCAACATTTCAATATACAGCCACTGACCTCATATAAATCATATACATGCATGTGCATACAGCACAAGCTCCATCGGGACCTGACGAAAGAACAGCGGAGGAGCGAGATACATTAAGTTCCATAACTCTGTTCCTGGCTCCTGCTGGTTTAATTAAAGGGCATGTCCACCGCCAAAACTATAAGTTAACCCACTACTGGCCCCACTGTGTAGTGTAATAAAATCCTTACCTTACATCCCAGATCCAAATGGCTGCCCTGCTATGTCCCTCCAAAATCCCAAATACTGTCCACCAGGAGCCTAGCAGAGTCGATATAAGACTGCCTCCTGTCTCTCCTCTGGGAGAGTTTGCACATGCCTAGTGCCACCCTCCCCCACCTCCCTCTCCCACCCGTTTTGGTCTCCCTCCCCCTAGTGTAATTCCACTTTGGGGTACTTTAGGTCTCCCTCCCCCAGCCCCAAACGACATATTATTATGTCAAGAAACTCCCCCAATCTTTACTTACCTTCCCTCTCTCCTCCGGTGTTCTGAACTGCCGGCAGCCACGTCCGTGATTGGCTGCCTCTCAGCCAATCATAGACGAGGCCGCCGGTCCAGCCCCCTGCTTGCAGTTCCATGCAAGCAGAAGGCCGGGTAGTGCGGTGGAGGATAGGGGGAAGGTAAGTAAAGATCAGGGGGAGTTTCTTGACATACTAATATGGCGTTTGGGGCTGGGGGAGGGAGACCTACAATATCCTAAAAGTTGGGGAAAGGGGTGGACATGCCCTTTAAGGAACGGGAGGTAAACTGAAATCTCCAAACTTAATTTCGGCAGTATAGATAGGCTTTAAGGCCTGGCACATAATGGTCAACTAAGCCCAATACACCCAATGTTAGACCAACCGATTGAGAAACAGTGGCATAACAATAGCCCCCCATGACAGTGGGGGGAAGGGAGGGGGGTTGCCCAGGAGATAAGAGCAGCTAATTGCATGAATGTTAGTAAAGTACCTTGATAAGCGGTTTTAAAATATTGCCTGTCCCAGGAAATGTGGCCTCCAGTGACCTTTAAGAAAAAATCCTACCTAAAATGACTCCAGGATCAGGCTTCTAGCTAGTCTCTCCAAAGTTACAGCAGTATACAGTGTGTTTTTTCCTGCTAGCACTGTGAGCTGTGACATCACCAGCACTTGGTCTGCCTTCATGTTTAAGGTTTGAGCATGCCCACTTCTGGGACAGAGCATCATAAGCCCCACTTCCAATTTTCTAACTCATTTTCAAAGGTAGCCACAAGCCTGGAAAAAAAATCCTAAGGTGTCCTCAGGAAAAAGAATGGACAGAGTTGCAGGCTTATGACACATCTTATAATGCATGCCTGTCACAAAGACACAGAGACAGGGCAGCCTGAAAAGTGTAACTTGACAAGCCTATAACCTAAGATCCAGAGAAGCTAGACACATTATCATAGATTTGTTTGAAACGTATGAGAGAGTTGCTTTTAATAAATAAGTTTAGAAACAGCTGATCACGGTGCCACTGGGGAGGGGAGGATGGTGTGGCAGGGGCCTAGCCAGAAACTTGCAGGGGGGCTGGGCCCCTCTATTTTCCCTGGTGCAGAGAAACCAATTTGTAGTCCAGGAATTAAAGCGGTATCGCTAATATTTTGACTCAACCAATTATGTGGTCCATTGAAATCTGATTATACAGACTTAAATGGGACCGATCATGTGGCCCATTAAACATTTGTTACAGTTGGTCACACCCATTAATAATCTCTATCCAATCCTTTTACAGGACAGATAAAGCAAGGAAGCATGTGACTGAGGCAGGAGGTGTGGTCTGACACTGCACATACACACAGATAATTCATCCAGTTCTTAACAGGCTTACATTTATTTTAATGCAATTTACTGAAGTCATATTATATAGCTTATTGGTGTTTTTAAGGGGGTTGTTTTCAGATTCTGGAGTATAAAAAATGGATTTAGTTCTCCTTTAAATGAAAGGCCAGGTTCCTAACTTTAAAACGAGCCATCAACCACCTCTCTACGTGCTCCACAGCCCAAGAAATGACTGACCAGAAAGTTAATGGGTGGGAGGCTGACATGTGACATTCTTAAGGCTTCTCCTGCACAGTGCCGCGGGCAAGCATAGCCTCAGACTCCCTCAGTGTGTGAGGGAGACAGGAAGTCCCTCCTCCTCTCTGCTGTGTGAAGGACCTGCAGCTGCATAGAAGGTAAGGGAATCTACAGCCCTTCTCTCTCACTATGTGAAAACAGCCTTTTCAGGCAGAGTTCTCACTCTGCCTGAAAAGGCTTTTTCCACAGAGTTTTCAGGGGGGGAGGGGGGTTGTAAGAGTGGCCCACAGCACCCGCGAGTAGGCAGGGCCACGGCACCCTCGAGTGGGTGGGCCACATGGGGCTGTGAGGGAATGGGCCAAAGGGGGCCTGCAACTGGAGGGACCATGGGATCCATGAGTGGGAGGCACCAGGGGGGCTGCAAAGGGGAGGAGACACAGGGCAGATTGACTGACAGGTTTCAGAGCAGGAAGCAGGAAGTGCAGGGGACCTGATGATGCTGCTGCCATATCACACACAAAAATGTAAATATCTTCAAAACTATCTAAAATAAACAATGAAAATAAATTGCAAAAACTCTCAGGGGAGCAATTCCTATCAATTTACCTAAAGTCATTTTTGGACCACAGTTCCTCTTTAAGCAATAAAATCACCCACACACATACTGCAAACCATAATGATTTCATATCTGTATTTATAAAGAGATGGTGTGTAGCCCTGGTGATACAACCTATATATATCTTTTTCTGCATAGTAACTGTAAAACTGTTGGACTACTCATTCCTATGTAGCTCTTGTCTTTTACAGTCTATACAATTTGCTTCCAAATGTCCTTTCAGAGCAGCTGCTACATTCTGTCTAGGATCAACATAAAAGAGAATGTGGAAAAATATTAATTCATGTTTATTCAAACAAGAAAAAAGAATGTTAGATTGTACACAATGTTTGTTTATGGTGCAAACTGCCAAAACCATAGGGCATAGGCCCTGCGCTTAACCCAACCACCAGAACTGTAACGGGTAGATCATTAGTATACCTAGATTGCAAGCTCTTTGAATCAGTCGTAACTCCTTTAATCGCTTCACTGTAACTGTTAGGCTGCTGCTGATACATGGAATGCTAAATCACAGCCAGGAGCAGGGATCCTCGAAAAACATGTGCGGAATGTTGTGGTAATAAAGTTTGATTAACGTTAATCCCTTAGAGGGCCCAGTTTACAATTTATATACTGATACTCACCGCACAATGAACTTTAATAAAACACTTTCCACAATGCATGGGGCGAAGTAAGAAAACAGGCGTGGAATAGACACTTCTGAAAAATGGCACTTTGATTTGCGTGTGTTGCTGCATGCCTTCAATCCAGCACACATTTTGTTTAGGGACAGTATCCCCCTTCCCTATTTAACCACTCCCTCTTCCATCTTACCTGACTTTTTCCCCACAAACCAACTGTCAGGCCTGCACACAGCATACAGCATTCAAACTGTCAAAACTCTGTCACCATTCCAGCTATAGTTTTTGAGAGCAAGGAACTTGATTAACAGATGAAGTATAAGAAGTTTTGGATTGGATATCTAAAGAAATAGGGGGCAGATCAACATAAAAATAATACCGTGGTGGTTGGAAAGAATTATAGTTTGCAGTTATGGTCAATTTAAAATAACCTATTTTTTGGTATAGATGCCCTTTAAGGCCATACACGAATGCGGAATCATACGATAGGTATTCTTCCGTAAAAATTTAAAAACTTGTCCGATTGGACAAACAAGATCTGGCAATCATACAATATCAGAACATCCTGATATCATACGAACAGGATTAGTGCATGTATGACCTCCTTAAGCTGCCACTTATGTATCCGACTACTGCCAGTTAGTACTGGAAAACTAGTCCTAACTTCCTTCCTTATAGCAATGCGATGTGGGTGGAGCTATCCACAGCCCACCTAGCCCCACCCACTAGTTTTCCTATCATTTTTTTTTTAATCAAACCAGATTCGATCAGCCTTATTCCAACCTAAAATGTCTCCATGTTAATATTTATCCATTTCTTATCTGGGATAAGAACATAAACCTGCATTTAATTCATTCTTATTTCTGTCTTTGATGATAAAAATATCTCAGTTATTGTGGATTTTTGGGAAACCCGGTTTGATATTTTGTACCAGCTGTTGGCCTAATACACCATCCCAATGCGCAGGATTGGCATCGATCACACTTAAACACCATGAGCCGCAGAATATCTCATTGTGTCACATTGTGTTTGTTTGTAACCACAGATCTGAATTCTGGTTCTAGGAAATAACCTACAGTATGCGGCATGTCTATTGAATAAACATCAGGATTAACTGGAAACAGATTAAATCAAATTTAATTTACCAATAAACCACAGCTGGTACCTTTTTAGCACACAAGGTGACATCCCTATCATTTTAGTGCAACCTGATGTTTCAAAATTTACTTTGTTACAGAATTTGAAAGCTGCAAAATTTAACCAAGAAATGCTGGGAGTTGTAGTTTTCAAACATCTGACTGTGCAGTATAAATAATTTATCCTACTGGAAAATTTAAAGGGAATGTCCACCCCCAAAACCATAATTTAATATGTTATTGCCATTAACCTAGCTTTAAAACAAGCCAAACTGCATAAAACTCCATTCAGCCAATGTTAGGATACATACCTTTTTACAACCTTCTTTTTGCAGACCAGGAGCATCTCACTTTAAATCCAATCTCTCTGACATCAGCCACGTCCGTGCATTATCCGTTCCTGCGCAGCCTTCATCCTCCCTAGCGCATCTCCCTCCCACCATCAGGATCCATCCTTGCTCCCCCTTCCACCTAGCATAAAATCCTATTATATGATAGATGCCCCCTGCCCAGACCTAACCTCTGAGTTTTTTTTTTTTTTTTTAAATAATCAGAACTTTACTACAGCCCTGCGTTCCCGCGGTGATCTCCATGATGTCAGCCGTGTCTGTGATTGGCTGACGTGTCTGTGATTGGCTCACCAGCCTCCGACATTGGAGGCTGGTGAGTCCAGCAGTCGGAGAAGCACTCGGCCTCTGACATCTAGACAAGACTTTTGTTATCTTAACTAAATATTTTAGGTTTAGTTCTCTTCTTATCACTGATGAATAGAAAATGGAAATATCCTGCCCTACATGTATGTGAATATTATATAATAAAAGGGGATTAAAGGAATTGGCTTACATGTGCATTGAAACAATTGAATTTTTTTACTCTGCGCTAATACTGGTCAGCAGAGTTTTGTCCTCCTCTTAGTATTGCATCCCACATGCTGCATGGCAGATACTGTATCCAGTAAGCAGTGGGGGGGTGATAAATACATTACTATGAATACAGTACTTGAGTTTTCATATAAAGTAGTACACATCATTATGTATCATTTTGTTAAAAGTTATTTTGCAGATCCAATCATAATTTCTTGTGATTTACACCGCTTATGATGAGGTTGGCAGATCGTAATGACAATGTAGAGAAGGGGTGCATGTGCCACTTTCTGTTTAAGCTGAGTAAAGAGAGTGAGGTGTGATTTGGATGTTAAAGATGAAATAATTTGAGATCGATGGAAAATAATGACAGACTTGTGCTCCCTTCCAGTCCCACATAATTATAGTGGAAGCGCTGACCTAATTTACTACTAGAGCTTCAATTTAAAAAAAAAAAAAAAACTGAAAAGGAAAGAAGCCCTGGAGTTTTTACAAAAGAATCCAACGTGAACACAATTAGACATTGGGAGGCCTGAATGAAATACACTGGGGTAGGATGATGCAATCCTGTTGGCCATGATTAGGAGCTTGATAAAGGGATATAAAATAATCAGTTTCAGCTGTCACCGTTCACACCTTCACGATATGACTATACTGAAATGGGGTTCATTTTGTGCCAGGGCTTAAATATGATGAAAGGGATTTTGTGTGCTAATCAAGCTTATAAAGTAACAAATGAATATGCATCTGGTCACTCTACTCAGTAGTCTATTAACAATGTGAATTACCACTACAAAAACCCAAGCAAAAATACAATATTTGTGGCACTGCCAAAACATTTAGCCATGACTGTACATCTATAAAGGTTTCCAAGGCTCTCTGTTTGTACAGGATTATTTAATATTCATCAATATGTTGTTTAGATTTGGTTTTCCAACCATTTAAAGACCAGTAGATGTCTCCATTAGTAAATATTGACTGTATGTATTCTTGCATGGAAACAAATGGAAGGGACTGGATAAACATGGTTTCAAAGAAAGGTCTAATTGTAATCAAGTTCAGGTGATCCTCCCTAAGGACCTCAACCATTAATCTACAATTTGTCCTTAATGCCACAGTTCAGAAAATGCAAAACGTACATTGTTCACCTTAGGGTCTTTCTAATTGGAAACAAGGATGTTTTGAAGGTTTTTACAGAGCAACTTAAGATGCATCTCATCTGCACCTGAATGCTTCACTATTTATTCCCCCCGCTACCTTTCAGCCCCTCTACCATTGTGCACATTTTTGACACATGCATGAAGGTGATACCTCCCAACCCAGGGGTGACCTAGTCCAGTATGAGGCAGAGCTTATTGAAATCATGTCTAGCTCTGCCCCCAAAATGCCTGACCCTAACCTGGAACACCCCAACTATGCCCCAGCCCTGTCCATGCTGTGTTTTTCCCGGGTTAAAAAACTGTTGTGAGGTATGTTATTATCACAAAAGGGGGGCTGTGGGAGCACTACTGTGGAAAAATTACTTTATAACAAATAGTGCTACTGATCTGACCAAAACATTAGAACAAACAAGAAAAGAGATGATCAATACACATTCCTGGGCCCCATATATCATAATATCATTGCTAGTGCAATCAGTAAAAACATGGGGGGATTTAGTTACAATTTTATGCATAAAAGTGAAAAGCCTTACAACCACGTCAAGGTAACCCCAGTATGGAAGGTCCTAACAGTTTACCTTGGGTCATTTATCTGGGCTGACACTCCCTGCTTGGTTGCATTTTCTTGGGAAGATTGTCTCCCTGACCTTGCATTGGATTAGTATTACAGGCTATCACTTCCCCTGCCTACTGGCTTTTAACAAGGAGGGAAGAGGCTTTTCATCCAATGCTTAGTATTCAAGGCATAAGACCTCCAATTAAAGGGACATGTTGGGGGTGCTACTACCACATGGAAGCAGGGTTTTTGCCACCTGAGCCAAACTGTAAATGGCGCTTCTATGCCGCATGGGCATGGCTTAACGGATGGGCGTGTCTCTGCCCAGTGGGCGTGTCTCCATGGGGGGGGGCATTTTGGACTTTGCATTAATGAGGTATTTATTTATACAGTTCCTCAAATAGACATTTATCCTCAACATAATTACTGAAGAATAAAATATTTTGGCCAAAAGATTTGTAAGCCCTGCTACCACGTCAAGGTAGACTCTTTCAGCAGGGTCCTAACTAACCTAACTAGTCTAACCTAGCCTAACCTAACAAATATGAAGCAAAGTAAGTTTGGTTGAGCAATCTAGGCAAGTTCCATAAGTCATTTAGTTAAATCTTTTGGTCAAAAGCTTTCAATACTATGAAACAGAAGTAAAGTGCAAACAATCAAAACCCATAAACTGTAATAAAACAGTATAACACTATTCTAACTATATCACATACAGCACACATTCAAAACCATGGGTAAGATTTCTATTTAAAATGAAATCTTATCTGGTGACATCTTCTCTTCTCTTCAGCAAGGGGGTGTCAAGTTTAACTGTGCTTTGAGGTACCCTGGAAAAGAAACAAAAAGCTCAGTGATGTAGTGGGTATGTAAGTGTATGTATGTGTTGGAGAATAAAGGCAAGGACTTACCTTGATTGCGGAGGTATCCAGACATTATTTGCCACATCTGCTCCTGACTGTTGGAGAGTGCAGCTTTTCCTTTGGATGGGAAGACACAGCAGGTGGAGTCTCTTTTGACAGCTCAGTTTTCTGAAGCCCGGATACCCTGAAAAGAGACAAATACTTAGTCACATATGGGTTGTAATGATGTATGTGTTTGGAGAATAACGGCCCGCCGCCATGTTTAGTTCTCTTTAAAAAAGCCACATCCTACTTACAGCCCTTCACTCCCATGGCGCTCCCCCCCCCCCCCCCCCCCCCCCCCCCCCCCCCCCCCCCCCCCCACCCCCCCCCCCCCCCCCCCCCCCCCCCCACCCCCCCCCCCCCCCCCCCCTCCTCAAGCTCCCTGTTAGCAGAAAGTTGCAAACGGGGCTGGACCAGCAGCCGCGTCTGTGATTGCCTGAGAGGCAGCCAATCACAGACGCAGCTACCAGCTTTGAAGACAGGGAGTGAAGGGCTTGTAGTGTGTCTCCAATTCTTTTTTTTAGAAATGTCATTCAGCGGTTGGTGGTGCCCTACAAGATGTTAATTTTTTTTTTAGGAAGGCGGAAGGGCAGCCTAGAGGATCCAGAGGATGGGAGGAAGGGGAAAGGGCTCCCCTGCGCATGTCACACTACCTCCTGGAGCAAGATTAGAGGCAGAAACCTTTAGAAAGGAAGACAGCTCCTACCCTTCAGTTTCCTGGACTTTGAAGAGGCATTACAGAAGAACCATAAGGAGCAGGGATGTTGGTAAGGATTTTTTAAAATACACAGTGGGGCCAGTAGTGGTTAAATTTTAGTTTGAGGTGGACATGCCCTTTAACTGTGGTGTGAACTCTCGTGGGAGGAGGAAGCCGAACATAATACCATTTACAAATAGAATATTTTTTAGAATATAATAAAATATTTTATACAATACACATTATGGATATTTATAAATTAACAATGTATACTTGAAGACGGTCCCAGAAAGCCCAACGGCGTCCCAGAAAGTCCAGCAGCATCCCACGGAAGATGGTCCCAGAAAGTCCAGCGGTGTCCCACGGAAGACGGTCCCAGAAAGTCTAGCGGGGTCCCACGGAAGATGGTCCCAGAAAGTCCAGTGGCGTCCCACGGAAGATGGTCCCAGAGAGTCCAGCGGCGTCCCACGGAAGACGGTCCCAGAAAGTCCAGCGGCATCCCACGGAAGACGGTCCCAGAAAGTCCAGCAGCGTTCTACGGAAGAAATACAGCCCCCTCACACAGGCCCAGCAGCCCCCACCCCACTCCACCGGCCCAGCAGGCAGCAGCCCCCAAACAATCACCCCCCACTTTGCCCATCAGCCCCCACTCATCAGCCCAACACCCCCCACCCCACTCAATTAGGCCAGCAACCCCCTACCAGGCAGCCCCCAATCAGGCCCAGGCAACAACCCCCAACCAGGCAACCCCCAACCTGGCCCAGGAGCCCCCACTCAACCCTACCCTACCCTACCCAAGAGCAGTGTCACCCCCACAAGGCCAACACCCCCCCCCCCCCAGACAGACCCCACAAGGTGTCTTACCCAAAATACAGACAGACAGTTGTCAACTTGAACAACAACAGACCAGTTGAACAGCACAGCCACCGCCACAGGCAGACCTGGCAGAGGCACAGGAGTAGGACAGCAGCACGGCCCAGACCAGCAGCTCAGACCACTCCAGCAGCAGCACCGGTGCTTCCTTCCTCCTCCTGGTCTGAGGTCTCCACTCAGGGCAATGCTCTGAACTGGGCTAGCGCGGCTCGCTACAGCTGCGGCGGCCTCTAGCACAGCGCAGCATGCCCCATATATCATAATATCTATGCTAGTGCAAACATTAAAACATGGGTGTTTTAGTACACTTTTATGCATAAAAGTGAAAAGCCTTCCAACCACGTCAAGGTAACCCCAGTATGGAAGGTCCTAACAGTTTACCTTGGGTCATTTATCTGGGCTGACACTCCCTGCTTGGTTGCATTTTCTTGGGAAGGTTGGGAAGTGATAGCCTGTAATACTAATCCAATGCAAGGTCAGGGAGACAACCTTCCCAAGAAAATGCAACCAAGCAGGGAGTGTCAGCCCAGATAAATGACCCAAGGTAAACTGTTAGGACCTTCCATACTGGGGTTACCTTGACGTGGTTGGAAGGCTTTTCACTTTTATGCATAAAATTGTAACTAAAACCCCCCATGTTTTTACTGTTTGCACTAGCAATGATATTATGATATATGGGGCCCAGGAATGTGTATTGATTATCTCTTTTCTTGTTTGGGTATGTTATTATCAACTTACTGACCTTTTAAGAAGTAGTCAGCATGGATTCATGAAAAATAGATCTTGTAAAACAAACTTGCTTTGTTTTTATGTATGTATGTATGTATTTGATTTCTTATAAAGCGCTACATATTCCACAGTGCTTTACAATTATTTTACTCAATTCACATCAGGCCCTGCCCTGAAAAGCTTACAATCTAATCACTTTATGTACACATACAACTTATCAGTATGTCTTTATGATTGTGGGGGAAACTGGAGTGCCCGGAGGAAACCCACACAAGCACGGGGAGAACATACAAACTCCTTGTAGATGTGTCCAAGTGTGGGATCGAACTCAGGACCTCAGCACTGCAAGGCATCCGTGCTAACCACTGAGCCACTATGAAATGTGAACCAGAATTCAAATTCTGGCATAGCCGTGGATGTTATAGACTTAGATTTTGCCAAGGCTTTTGATATTGGGCCACATAGTCAACATATGTATAAGCTAAGGTATGTTGGTCTTACAAAAAACACATTTGTACATGGATGGAGAGTTGATTGCATACAGGGAGATTGCATACATGGAGTAGTTGTCAGTGGAGTCTCCTCTAAATGGACTAAAGTTCTAAGTCTATTCTCCTTCTTTATGAGGCACTGGTAAGGTCTCGTTTGGAATATGCGATTCAGTTTTGGAATCCCTTATATTAAGGGACATGTTGGCTTGACTGTGCAGAGAGATTAGGACATGTGGACATCCTTTAAAGAAGAACTATAGTAAGTATAAAGTTTTTTTTTTAAAAAAAACAAAAAACTATTAAACTTTGAAGTACTTGGGATAGGGAGGTAGGATGGGTAAATCCTACCTCACAGCATTTGCCACTGTCCTCTCAGAGGACAAGGAGGAGGCAGACACCTTTCACACAGGAAGACCCCTCCTGCTCTTCAGTTTCCTGAACTTTGGACATGGACTGCAGGAGAACTATAGGCAGCAGAGATGTAAGGTAAGGTACTTCACTGTGGGGCCAGTAGAGGGTTACATTTTAGTTTGGGGGTGGACATGCCCTTTAAGAGTGGTTTGGATTAGTTTCTAAAAAGAAATACTATGGGAAATTACTGGTATTACCACATATACTGTAGTTCTTGT
This sequence comes from Hymenochirus boettgeri, assembly GCA_019447015.1. Lineage (NCBI taxonomy): Eukaryota > Metazoa > Chordata > Amphibia > Anura > Pipidae > Hymenochirus > Hymenochirus boettgeri. Next base: position 50,613,638 of record CM033470.1, on the reverse strand, counting down.
TGATCCAGGGACCTTTTTCCACTGCCATTTTGATTTAGAAAGGAATCCTCCCTTTCATACTGTTTTTTTTAAACACTCAATACTAAATTGCACCTGCTGGAAATCTCCATTTTAAACCTTCCCAGCAGTAAGTCAGTAAGAATAAACATTGCCCCACTGTGATAATGGCTTTGGCAGATGCTACAAGAAAAGAGTTAGTATTTATTATTAAAAGGCGCTCTGACAGAAATGCTCATGGCAATCCTCTGTGTGTTCTAGCAGCAGGATTATGCTTTACTCTAGACTGTACTAGATTGTAAGCTCAACAGGGCAAGGACCTCCTTTCCTCTTGCGGCAAAGCTCTAGCACTTCTATTTATATAATTTTATATATGTATGTACTGAACTGTGTATTTGTTCCCCTTGTATGACTATTGTATTTTGTTACTGTTCAGCGATGTGTCCCCTAGTGGCGCTTTATAAATAAACTATACACACATACTCTGCTACCCTTGCAAATCTATAGATCACATCACTATGAAACAAGGTTTAGTAAAAGGAAGGTTCAGATTTGAATATAAATTTGAACTATTGCATAAAACTGCAGAGTCAGTTTTCAAATAAGGTATCACCTGCCTATAAAGCCTATCTCTGCTTAATGGGTACAAACATCCATAGTAACTCTTGAACATAGGGAGACAGAGGAGCTCGCTGGAGAATCTGGGGCAGAATTACTGGACCAACTTGCCACCCTGTGTTAAATGGGTGGAGCCAGTATTAGAGGTGTCCGAACTTCCTGAAGCTCAGTTTGTTTCCAAACTATAGAACTTTAGTAAAAGTTGAGTCGTTCGGAAACTAACCCATTAAAGTCAATTGGAGAAATGAACAATACATAGTGTGTAGTTCGGAACGTTCTAGAAGTTCGATTCTTCCAAACTATTAAAGTTAAGGTTAAAGTCCATCTCTAGCCAGTAAGAGATAAAAATATTTTCCTAACTGTATAGTGCTGGATTTGTGGTGTCCTAGTTTGCATTAAAGCCATGCTAATCTTTTGAATAACTATTAATATGTTCTACACACTTGAATATAATAAGAGTATTCCTGGGTAAGCCGGGAGTTTGTAACAAGAGAATGCACAGAATGTAGCATTAAACGTTGAGGAGCAAAACCCTGCATGCAATTAGCACTCCTAGCAAAGACATAATAATCCTCTAATCTTCTAATAGCTTACAACCTTGTGTATTACGAACCATGAGTGCCCAACTTGTTCTATAAAATGTGCATCCTGCAGGACCATCCAGAAACCTGTCTATTGCTGGGGTATATGGGTAGATGGTGGGAAAGCATGGGTGGATTGGCTGTGGGGGTTGGTGTTGCACCGCTAGTGTTGCACTCCTGGCATATACAGATCTATGCACTGAGCAAAAAATGCATTTTTCTGGGTGGATTTGGAATGGGTAATGTCTACATTTGGTAATGTAATGTTAGTAGATCTACTAAGTCTGCCACCAGGCAAATAGATGGTTATAGAACCAATATTACATATCAGTTTAATTCAATTTTAACCAAACAGCTTAAACTAATAAAATATAATACTGTATTAATGGAGAACTATAGTGTGTATAAACTTTTTTTGAAAACAGTTAATGAAAATACCTGGGGTAGGAATGTAGGATTGGTGCTTTCTACCAGTGGCTTAACTAGCGCCCTCGCCACCCCCACGACCGCAGGGGGGCCCATACGGTAGTAGGGCCCCCCACAAGCACATAATCTGTACAGTGACCAGCCATTTTTAAACAACTGATCGCGCGTATGTTTCTTTCAGCTTGTGGAGGCTGCCGTTTTGGAGATCTTTGTGGAGGGAGTCAGGGGCCCGGCCTCCAATCTTGCTGGGGGAGCCCGGGCCCCTTCAGGTATGCCCCTGCTTTCTACTTCCCAGCACAAAGAAAACTGCTTCTGCCAAGCTTCCTGAGTGCTTCAGCACTGTTTAGCAAAATGGGCAGCAGAATGGCAGATGAGATTCAATGTTGATAAATGTAAGGTGATTTAATAATCCCTGTGCCACCTACACCATAAATAACTCTGTGTTAAGTGCATCTGTAATGGAAAAAGATTTGGGGATTCTGGTAGATAACAGACTTAGCTATAGCAAACAATGCCAGGTAGCAACAGCTAGAGCTAGCAAGATATTGTCTTGTATAAAGAGCGGAATAGATTCAAGAGAGAAATATTATTCTCCCTCTTTACAAGGCACTGGTAAGGCCTCAGACAAGTTAGGGCTGTTTAGATTGGAGAAGCGACGTTTGCGTGGGGACATGATAACCTAATATATTAATGGCCCATACAGTGAACTCTCTGGTGCATTGTTCACTAATAGGTCATATCAGAGGACACGTGGACATCCTTTAAGATTGGAACAAAAGAAGTTTCATCTTCAGGTTAGGAAAGGTTTCTTTACAGTGAGAACGGTGAAACTGTGGAACTGTCTTCCAGCAGAAGTGGTAATGGCAAGTTCATTGAATAGCTGTAAAAAAAGCCTGGATAAGTTTCTAAAACTAAAAAATATTGAGAATTACTGGTATTAATGCATATAGATCTGGTTGATCCAGGGATACTTTCCGATTGCCGTTTGGAGTCAGGAAGGAATTTTTCCCCCCTTTTTAGCTGTTTTTTTTTTTTGCCTTCCTCTGGATCAACTGTTAGGTAGGGTTAAAAAAAAAAAGAGGGTGAATAGGTTGGACTTGATGGACGTATGTCTTTATTCAACCTTAATTACTATGTTACTATGTTACTGTCTTTAATAAGGAAGCCCAGGGCTATTACCTGGCAGAGAAAAAGTTAACTGCTGTAGCTCCTCAATAAAACAATACTGGGAGTTGGAAATAATCAATCCTACCTCCCTGCCTAAAAAGTTAATTTTTACAGTAAAGTTGTTCTTAAATGCTTTCCCTCTACATACATACCTATTGTTTGTCTTATCTATTCAGTCAATATATCATCCTCCCAAACACAGAATCTACAATGAATCTTGTCAACTTTTTAATATTATTCCTTTATGGGCTCTGACAGAAAGTCTGCTTTCTTATTAGTACCTTGAATCTGCTCCAACCTCATTTAGAAATATAGCTTAATTTATTCCAGAGTGGCAGAAATTACATATTAAAATGCTGGATGCCTACCAGCTCGCCTGTGATTGGATTTCAGGCGCAGCAGATGTAACAGCTGTTACCAGTGAAAGTAATCAGATTGTAAACTGGCACCTAGAACTGCTAGAATTGCAGTCATTTATCAAGGCACTAGACACTATCTAGGATTTAGAAATATTGTTTTGTACTTGTCTTGCTGTAAAATAAACATATTGTAGTGCAGATCTGCCAGGTGTGTTGTATATATAAAAAAGGATCCAAACTATTTTATGGGACTAAATAGACATACTGGAAAAAGTTTATTCAAGGGCAACTAAAGCCTTCAACCAACATTGAATCAGAAAACAGAGCACTTTGACTTAAAAACATTCATTTTTGTTGAATTTCCCTTATTAACATGTGGGTGATGAGCAATATTTTCCAGCATTCCAGACTCATAGGCACCCCCATTGTTTAAGTCACTGACTGTCATGAGTCTCGCACATGCCCAGTCCTAAGTACTGCCGGAGCATGTAACAGCCTGTCAGCAGGTTGTCACTGACTAAGCTCTAGCCCATCTCGTTACAGTCCAGAATATGGATTCTCCATAAGGAAGCATGTGACTGGAAGGAAGTGGTTGTTTGAAGGACTGCTAGTTACCTAATCCAGGAAATCCAGGTAAATGCTATGAACAGCAGATGAATGCTATTTACTGATGTTGAATCTTAAACTTCGTACACACATACAAACTTTTCACCAATGAATGACACCCGAGCGCATGCACAAGCACATCAAATGGCCATTTCGGCCAATAATCCCACGTGTGTATTCGTTCCGTCTGGCGTAGTTTGTTGATCCGCCTTGGCAGAACAAGGAATGACCCCCAACAGGACGCACACATACATGCGATAATCGGCAGACATGAACGTTCATCGCCCATGTGCGTCGTGGCCGGTGGTTGTTCGCCGGTGCAAAGATCATACGTGTGTACGAGACTTTACACTCCATTACTGTTTGTAATGTTGATGTTTTCAGATTATGGTGGAATAAACATTTGGGTTAAGTTAATTTTGGGGAACCCCTACATAAACATTAATTCAGTATTTGTATCTCTTTTTATCAGTTCTTAAAATACATAAAGTAAAATTCCTGGGTTTTTTAAAAATTGCCCAACAATGCAGATCCTTGTGCC
>CM033470.1:50359343-50606843 GCA_019447015.1 Hymenochirus boettgeri | reverse complement strand
CTATAACTGTCTGGCACTCAGTAAAACCATTTGTCTCTTACCTCTGAATTTACCCTGTTAATGTAGAAATAATTTATAGAATGTTTCAGGGTATTGGCACAACAATGAATCGCTGGCCCCCCAGCAAAACTATGATGGGGCTTTATCCACAGTGGTTTTCTGGAAAGAGGCTATCTCTGTCATAGGAAAAGTAAGAAGATGGGGCCCCCATGTGGTTGCTTCCCCTGCTCCCCTGGTAATTATGCCCCTGCTGGAAATCTCTGACACTGCTGGTTTCTAGTGTTACCTCTTTTCTTTTTCCTTTATTTTAGCAGCAGATATTTGGGTGTGGTATTGTACAGCTGACATTGGAGGTTGTTGTGGCCCAGCAGATATTTGGGTGTGGTATTGTACAGCTGACATTGGTGGTTTTTGTGGCCCAGGAGATATTTGGGTGTGGTATTGTGCAGCTGACATTGGAGGTTGTTGTGGCCCTGCAGATATTTGGGTGTGGTATTGTGCAGCTGACATTGGAGGTTGTTGTGGCCCAGCAGATATTTGGGTGTGGTATTGTACAGCTGACATTGGTGGTTGTTGTGGCCCAGGAGATATTTGGGTGTGGTATTGTGAAGCTGACATTGGAGGTTGTTGTGGCCCTGCAGATATTTGGTTGTGGTATTGTGCAGCTGACATTGGAGGTTGTTGTGGCCCAGCAGATATTTGGGTGTGGTATTGTGCAGCTGACATTGGTGGTTGTTGTGGCCCAGCAGATATTTGGGTGTGGTATTGTGCAGCTGACATTGGCGGTTGTTGTGGCACAGCAGATATTTGGGTGTGGTATTGTGCAGCTGACATTGGTGGTTGTTGTGGCACATCAGATATTTGGGTGTGGTATTGTGCAGCTGACATTGGTGGTTGTTGTGGCCCAGCAGATATTTGGGTGTGGTATTGTGCAGCTGACATTGGAGGTTGTTGTGGCCCAGCAGATATTTGGGTGTGGTATTGTGCAGCTGACATTGGAGGTTGTTGTGGCCCAGGATATATTTGGGTGTGGTATTGTGCAGCTGACATTGGTGGTTGTTGTGGTCCAGCAGATATTTGGGTGTGGTATTGTGCAGCTGACATTGGTGGTTGTTGTGGCACAGCAGATATTTGGATGTGGTATTGTGCAGCTGACATTGGTGGTTGTTGTGGCATATCAGATATTTGGGTGTGGTATTGTACAGCTGACATTGGTGGTTGTTGTGGTCCAGCAGATATTTGGGTGTGATATTGTGCAGCTGACATTGGTGGTTATTGTGGCATACCTGACACCTGTGTCTGGTATGGTGCAGAAGACACAGGTGGTTTAGACATTACTGGTTGGTATGGTGCAGCTGGCACTTGTGGTTGCTGTGATACAGCAGGCATAGGGGCCTTGTTAATGTATGAACGTATGGTATCAGAAACGGAAAATGTTAAACAGTGGGACCAAACTTAATGCATAGATATATGACTTATTTTTTAACAAATCTGCACTCTCTTGTTGTTTTTGACTAACAATAGACATTACAGATTGCAGGGAATTGATAACTTCATCATCCTTTGATTTTTTCTTTTTCTGTATTGTCCTAGATAATGGTCGAACCACCGGAGCATGAGGACGAACTGGTGATGTTACAGTAGCAGGCGCTGTGGCAGGCACTGTAGAAGGTGCTGGATTTTCACCAGATTCAGAATCTGCCTCTTCAGTTCCTTCAATTGTCAATGATGCAGAGGAGTCTTGTTCATTATCATCTGGGATGTTATCCTCAGAACTTGAAAAGTAACATGTTGTCATAAATCTATAATAATTTTCAATATCAGTTTATAATTATTATTAATGAGATACTCACTGAGCAACCTCCATGCTTGCACGCAAGAAATCCAACATGCTGGCAAATCTGTACTTTATTCTCCTGCTGCTTCCGGAGCCACTACTCACGTTCAGCATTGAGTTCCCTTTTAAAGTTGTCTTTGACTGAGCGCCATCTTGTTTTCACGTCTTTTACTGTGGAAATTATAAGCAATATATAAGTATTTGTAAAATATTTTATGTTATATTTATTTTATGTTATAAACAAATAAACAAAAAATTTTTTTTTACCTTTTTGGTCTTTAATCTTTGCAGAATATGTGCCCCATTCCTCTTCATATAATTCTTTCCCAATATCCTTTCAAATCTGTCTGATCCTGTTGTTTTCCTTGCATTGGCTATGAGTTTTGTCATACAATTGTGGTACTGCTGCACCTTGATTATTAGATCCTCAGTACCCAAGGATTTTGAGGTGGTGGCCATGATTCTTGCCACAGTTCCAACTCAGCAAAGTAAGATGCAAAAACAAGGGTCACTGCTCAAAAATACACAAACACCAACCTTCTCCAACCTCCCGACTAGGCCCTAAACAGGAAATGGAAGTGACTTCACTGGGAGAATTCTGGTTAAAACGCAAAAAAAAATGAGTAAAATTGCGTCGATGACCGTTTTTTTTTGCGCTTCCATAGACTTGCATTGTTGCGCGTGGCGGACACACGTGGCGCACGCGTTGTGACAACAGATCGCAACGCTCATAGTGGGGCATACTTGTCACGATTTACATTATAATATATGTGTCATTGCGCATCGCAAATCGGAAGCGGATTGCAAATCGGTGTAAAAAAGCGGAAGTGGTCATGGATTACTACAAACCCTTCTTTGTCCCACGGGAGGCAGCTACCTGCAACAGCTAGTGAGCTGACTAGCACACACCTTGTTGTTGCCTTTGGCTCTGTCAGACGCCAGTAATGTCTGAAGAAAGTCTTACTCGCTGACCATCTAGCTGCTCTGAGGATGGACTGTAAAGGTACTCCTCTGGAGGCTGCTTTTGTGGCAGCAGAACCCCTAATGGAATGTGGGCAAAATACAGAGGTGTCGATGCCTGAACAGTCCATTGCTGAAAGTATCCATCCCCTAACTGTTTTTGAGCAGGCAGGATTCTGGTCATAATGAACAGCTGGGAAATGTCTCCCCTCTGAGGATGGGACAATTGTATATATTGTTTTAAATGTGAGACTGCATGTTGGAAGCAGAAGAAGCTACTCGAGCTGTGATCCACATTAATTGGGGCAGTTTGTATAAGAGGTCCACAGAACCCTGGAAACAGTCTGCAGTCGTACCCAATGGCAACTTCTGTCCCATTATTAGTGGCTGGATCTTGGGGAACCACAGTTTGTATGGCCAAATGAAGACTAAGTCCCTCACCTTGTCGTTCTCGATTTTGAATAGAATTTGTGCAATTAATGTAGTGGGAGGGGAGGCGTAGAGGCGAGGTAGATCTGTCCACTGAAATGACAGGGCATCTGCTCTCCATGAGTGGACCATTGACTCGACAATGCTGACATCTGAGGCAAATAGATCTATCTGTCTCTCGCTGAATAGCTGATTTATCTTGACAAATAAGTTGGGTTTCAGACTGAGAACTGAGTGTGTTAATCGGTGTCTGGAGAGGGCGTCTGCTAGTTCATTTGGCTGCCCTGGGACATACCGGGCTATTAGGTTGATGTGTAGAGAGAGAACCCTCTCCCAAATCTCTAGAGCTTTAGGCATAGAAATCTTGATTTTGTTCCTCCCTTCCTTTCTGTTGATATAAGGAACTGCTGTTCTGTTGTCCAACTGTACAACGACCATCTTGCCTGACATTCTCTCTGAAAGCAGATTGTTTAGAGCCAGTTTTGCTGCTATGAGCTCTAACAGGTTTATGTGAGAGCATGCCTCCTGACAAGACCAGCGACCCCTGATCACTGCCGATGGTGTGTATGCACCCCAGCCTATTAAAGACGCATCCGTCATGATTGTCAAGTTTAGGTGTCCAAGCCTGAATGGGGAGGGGTGAGGTGGGGAATGAGCAGAATCTGTTGTAGTTCCTGTCTGACCCAGGGTGATGGGCTTACTAAGTGCGACCAGGCTATTCCCGTTTGCAGGCAGTCCCAAAGGAACATCTGGGTGTGCTTGCAGAGCGTGGGGGCTTGTACGAAGCCTTGTGCTAGGGCTACTAGTTTCCCTATGAATCTCGCTATAATATATAGCAAGTTGGGGAAGCAGTTCCTGGACAAATGATTTGACTGCCCTCCATTTCGGCTCTGGGACTTCAATGTGGAAATCTTGCGTGTCTATGTGAAACCCTAGAAACTGGAGTGACTTTGTGGGTGTAAGCACTGACTTCTAAGTGTTTACGGAGGAACCCAGGTTGGAGAGGGTGGACAGTATTAAGTCTTTCTGTCTCAGGATGAGCGACTCCTCTGGGGTAAACACCAGAAGGTCATCCAAATAGATCAGACAAAAAATTCCTTTAGTCTGAAGTGTTGAATAACTGGTTTTAGTTTTATTGTAAAGTTATAGGGGGTGTTGGATAGGCCAAACACCATCACATTCCAATGATATATCTGGCCCTGCCAGCGAAATTGGAGAAGACGTCTGTGATTTGTTTGAGACATATATAGTGTGAAAGACATCTTTTAAGTTGACCCTTATCATGAAATAGTCTTGAAATAGTCTTGAAGGTCTGATAGGTTTTCTAGCCTGAATCACTTTGGTTTTATGAAGCGATTTAGTGCTTTTACATTTAGGATTGGTTGTATGGAGTCATCCTGTTTCTGGACAGGAAAGACACGGTTTATCCAACACTTTATTAATGGGCAAGATAGTTCTGTCTTTCCCTGTGCTAACATTAATGAGAAGGTACTGTCTAAACTCTTGTGAATGCAGGCTCTGGGGGCCCTGAATTGGTAAGGTAACTTCATGAGGGGAAGGTACAGGCCTGTCAGTTCTGAGGGCCCAACGGTCTAAACATATTTCCTCCCAGGCTGAATAGTATCTTGCTGCCAGAATTATTGGGCAAGAAGAAGGGGTACCTACCTGCAAACGATTTCCGGGGGAATGTTGCTCTTGGCCCAGTGGTGTGCTGGTCCTGGTAGTATCCTCTGGTATTTGCTGAGCTGGACTCTGGAGCTGCCCTGATTAAAATCATGGGAACGTCCCTTGGGCTCTAAAGTCCCTGATGGCGAAAGGGCCTCTTGTTAGCAAATGAAGGTCAGAGTTTGCTAAAGCCGGCAAAGGACTTCTTTACCTTATGTCTGACCTTGAACTCCTAAATGAATTCAAGAGGTCAATCCAGGAGGCTACATATTCACACCAACTAGTTAGCTAGAGTCTAGGTTGGGGAACTCATGAGACTTGGGGGTTCCCAAGTCTCATGAGGGCTCTGTCTATACTTGTACATTTCCCACATATTGAGGGCTCTGACTATACTCGTACATTTCCCACATATTGGGGGCTCTGTCTATACTCGTACATTGTCCACATATTGAGGGCTCTGTCTATACTCTTACATTTCCCCCATGACTTATTGGGGGCTCTGCCTATACTTGTACATTTCTGAGATATTGGGGGCTCTGTCTATACTAGTACATTTCTGACACATTGGGGGCTCTGTCTATACTCATACATTTCGGACATATTGGGGGCTCTGTCTTTACTCCTACATTTCTGACATATTGGGGGCTCTGACTATACTCGTCCATTTCTGACATATTGGGGGCTCTGTCTATACTCATACATTTCTGACATATTGGGGGCTCTGACTATACTCGTACATTTCTAACATATTGGGGGCTCTGTCTATACTCGTACATTTCTGACATATTGGGGGCTCTATCTATACTTGTACATTTCCGGTATATTGGGGGCTCTGTCTATACTCCTACATTTCTGACATATTGGGGGCTCTGTTTATACTCCTACATTTCTGACATATTGGCGTTCTGTCTATACTCGTACATTTCCGACTTATTGGGGGCTCTGTCTATACTCCTACATTTCTGACATATTGGGGGCTCTATCTATACTCGTCCCTTTCTGACATATTGGGGGCTCTGACTATACTCGTACATTTCTGACATATTGGCGGCTCTGTCTATACTTGTACATTTCCAGTATATAGGGGGCTCTGTCTATACTCCTATATTTCTGACATATTGGGGGCTCTGTCTATACTCGTACATTTCCAGCATATTGGGGGCTCTGTCTATACTCCTACGTTTCTGACATATTGGCACTCTGTCTATACTCGTACATTTCCGACATATTGGGGGCTCTGTCTATACTCCTACATTTCTGATATATTGGGGGCTCTATCTATACTCGTCCATTTCTGACATATTAGTGGCTCTGACTATACTCGTACATTTCCGGCATATTGGGGGCTCTGTCTATACTCGTAAATTTCCCGCATATTGGGGGTTCTGTCTATACTCGTACATTTACTGCATATTGGGGGCTCTGTCTATACTCGTACATTTCTGACATATTGGGGGCTCTGACTATATTCGTCCATTTCCAGCATATTGGGGGCTCTGTCTATACTCGTACATTTCACACATATTAAGGGCTCTGTCTATACTCGTACATTTCCGGAATATTGGGGGCTCTGTCTATACTCGTATGTTTCTGACATATTAGGGGCTCTGTCTATTCTCGTACATTTCAGACATATTGGGGGCTCTGACTATACTTGTACATTTCCAGAATATGGGGGGCTCTGTCTATACTCGTACATTCCGCATATTGGGGGTTCTGTCTATACTCTACTACCGTTGACATATTGGGGCTCTGGTCTATACTCGTACATTTGACATATTGGGGTCTGATATATTCGTCCATTTCCGGCATATTGGGGGCTCTGTCTATACTCGTACATTCCCACATATTGAGGGCTCTGTCTATACTCGTACATTTCCGGAATATTAGGGGCTCTGTCTATACTCGTACATTTCTGACATATGAGGGCTCTGTCTATACTCCAACTTTCTGACATATTGGGACTCTGACTATACTCGTACATTTCCAGCATATTGGGGGGCTCTGTCTATACTCGTACATATCCCACATATTGGGGGCTCTGTCTATACTCGTACATTTCCGTATATAGGGGGCTCTGTCTATACTCCTACATTTCTGACATATTGGGGGCTCTGTCTATATTGGTACATATCCCACATATTGGGGGCTCTGTCTATACTCCTACATTTCTGACATATCGGGGGCTCTGTCTATACTTGTAAATTTCCAGTATATAGGGGGGGGGCTCTGTCTATACTCCTACATTTCTGACATATTGGCGGCTCTGTCTATACTTATACATTTCCGGCATATTGGGGGCTCTGTCTATACTCGTACATTTCTGACATATTGGGGGCTCTGTCTATACTCGTACATTTCTGACATATTGGGGGCTCTGTCTATACTCGTACATTTCTGACATATTGGGGCACTGACTATATTCGTCCATTTTGGCATCATATGGGGGCTCTGTCTAAACTTGTACTTTCTGACATATGGGGGCTCTATCTATACTCGTACTTTTCCGGTATATTGGGGGCTCTGTCTATACTTCTACATTTCTGACATATTGGGGGCTCTGTCTATACTCGTACATTTCCGGTATATTGGGGGCTCTGTCTATACTTCTACATTTCTGACATATTGGGGGCTCTATCTATACTCCTACATTTCGGATGTTGGGGGCTCGTCTATACTTCTACATTTCTGACATATTGGCGGCTCTGTCTATACTCGTACATTTCTGACATATTGGGGGGCTCTGTCTATACTCGTACATTTCTGACATATTGGGGGCTCTGTCTATACTAGTACATTTCGATATTTGGGGGCTCTGTCTATACTCGTACATTTCTGCCATATTGGGGGCTCTGTCTATACTCGTACATTTCTGACATATTGGGGGCTCTTTTTTCTTGCTATTGGTCCATTCTGGCATATTAGGGGCTCTGTTATACTCGTACATTTCCCCATATGGGGGCTCTGTCTACACTATGCATTTCCGCATTGGGGGCTTGTCTTACTCAGTACATCCCACATATTGGGGGCTCTGTACACACTCGTACATTCCGGTATATGGGGCTCTGTCTATGCTCTACATTCTGACATATTGGGGCTCTGATATACTGTACATTATGCTATTGGGGCTCGTCTATACTCATACATATCCAACATATTGGGGGCTCTGTCTATACTCTTACATTTTCCGGTATATAGGGGGCTCTGTCTATACTCGTACATTTCTGACATATTGGGGGCTCTGTCTATACTCGTACATTTCTGACATATTGGGGGCTCTGTCTAACTCGTACATTTCTGACATATTGGGGGCTCTGTCTATACTCTACATTTCCGGTATATTTGGGCTCTGTTAACTCCACATTTTCACATATTGGGGGTCTGTCTATACTGTACATTTCGACATATTGGGGGCTCTGTCTATACTCGTACATTTCCGATATTGGGGGCTCTGTCTATACTCCCCATTTCTGACATATTGGGGGCTCTGTCTATACTCGTACATTTCCATCTATTGGGGGCTCTTGGTCTATACTCCTACATTTCTGATATATTGGGGTTGTCTATACTCGTACATTTCTGACATATTGGGAGCTCTGTCTATACTCTACATTCTTGACATATTGGGGGCTCTGTTATACTCGTACATTCTGACATATTGGGGGCTCTGTCTATACTCGTACATTTCTGACATATTGGGAGCTCTGTCTATACTCGATACATTTCTGATATATTGGGGGCTCTGTCTAAACTTGTACATTTCTGACATATTGGGGGCTCTGTCTATACTCCTATATTTCTTGACATATTGGGGGCTCTGTCTATACTCGTACATTTCTGATATATTGGGGGCTCTGTCTATACTCGTACATTTCTGACATTGGGGGCTCTGTCATACTCGTACATATCCCACATATTGGGGGCTCTGTCTATACTTGCACATTTCCGGTATATTGGGGGCTCTGTCTATACTCGTACATTTCTGACATATGGGCTTTATTATTGGGGGTCTGTCTATAATCGTACATTTCTGACATATTGGGGGCTTGTCTATACTGTACATTGCCTGCATATTGGGGCTCTGTCTATACTCCTACATTCTGACAATATTGGTGTCGGTGTCTATACTCGACATTTGACTATGAGGGGCTCTGTCTATACTTGTACATTTCCAGTATATAGGGGGCTCTGTCTATACTCTATATTTCGACATATTGGGGGCTCTGTCTATACTTTACATTTCTGACATATTGGGGGCTCTGTCTAACTCGTACATTTCTGACATATTGGGGCTTCTGTCTATACTCGTAACATTTCTGACATATTGGGAGCTCTGTCTATACTCGTACATTTCTGATTATTGGGTCTCTGGTTGTTAAATTGTACATTCTGACATATTGGGGGCTCTGTCTATACTCCTATATTTCTGACATATTGGGGGCTCTGTCTATACTCGTACATTTCTGATATATTGGGGGCTCTGTCTATACTCGTACATTTCTGACATATTGGGGGCTCTGTCTATACTCGTACATATCCCACACAATTGGGGGCTGTGTCTATACTAGTACATTTCTGATATATTGGGGGCTCTGTCTATACTCGTACATTTCTGACATATTGGGGTCTTGTCTTTACTCGTACATTTTGACATATTGGGGGCTCTGACTATATTGGTCCATTTCTGGCATATTAGGGGCTCTGTTTATACTGTACATTCCCACATATTGAGGGCTCGTCTACACTCATGCATTTCCGGCATATTGGGGGCTCTGTCTATTCTCATACATATCCCACATATTGGGGGTTGTTACACTCGTACATTTCGGTATATAGGGGGCTCTGTCTATGCTCCTACATTTCTGACTATTGGGGGCTTGACTATACTCGTACATTTTTGGCATATTGGGGGCTGTCTATACTCATAATATCCAACATATTGGGGGCTCTGTCTATACTCTTACATTTCCGGTATATAGGGGGCTCTGTCTATACTCGTACATTTCTGACATATTGGGGGCTCTGTTATTAACTCGTAATTTCTGACATATGGGGGCTTGTCTAACTCGTACATTTCTGAATATTGGGGGCTCTGTCTATACTCGACATTTCGGTATATTGGGGGCTCTGTCTATACTCCTACATTTCTCACATATTGGGGGCTCTGTCTATACTCGTACATTTCTGACATATTGGGGGCTTGTCTATCTCGTACATTTCCGATATATTGGGGGCTCTGTCTATACTCCTACATTTCTGACATATTGGGGGCTCTGTCTATACTCGTACATTTCCGACTTATTGGGGGCTTTGTCTATACTCCTACATTTTTTGATATATTGGGGGTCTGTCTATACTCGTACATTTCTGACATATTGGGGGCTCTGTCTATACTCGACATTTCTGACATATTGGGAGCTCTGTCTATACTCGTACAATTTCTGATATATTGGGGGCTCTGTCTAAACTTGTACATTTCTGACATATTGGGGGCTCTGTCTATACTCCTATATTTTGACATATTGGGGGCTCTGTCTATACTCGTACATTTCTGATATATTGGGGGCTCTGTTATACTCGTACATTTCTGACATATTGGGGGCTCTGTCTATACTCGACATCCCACATATTGGGGCTCTGTCATACTTGCACATTTCCGGTATATAGGGGCTCTGTCTATACTCGTACATTTCTGACATATTGGGGGCTTGTCTATAATCGTACATTTCTGACATATTGGGGGCTCTGTCTATACTTGTACATTGCTGCATATTGGGGGCTCTGTCTATACTCCTACATTTCTGACATATTGGGGGCTCTGTCTATACTCGTACATTTCTGACATATTGGGGCTCTGTCTATACTTGTACATTTCCAGTATATAGGGGGCTCTGTTATACTCCTATATTTCTGACTTGGGGGCTCTGTCTATACTTCTACATTTCTGACATATTGGGGGCTCTGTCTATACTCTACATTTCTGACATATTGGGGGCTCTGTCTATACTCGTACATTTCTGACATATTGGGGGCTCTGTCTATACTCGTACATTTCTGACATATTGGGAGCTCTGTCTATACTCGTACATTTCTGATATATGGGGGCTCTGTCTAAACTTGTACATTTCTGACTATTGGGGGCTCTGTCTATACTCTATATTCTGACATATTGGGGGCTCTGTCTATACTCGTACATTTCTGATATATTGGGGGCTCTGTCTATACTCGTACATTTCTGACATATTGGGGGCTCTGTCATACTCGTACATATCCCACAATTGGGGGCTCTGTCTATACTTGTACATTTCCGGTATATAGGGGGCTCTGTCTATACTCGTACATTTCTGAAATATTGGGGGCTCTGTCTATAATCGTACATTTCTGACATATTGGGGGCTCTGTCTATACTTGTACATTGCCTGCATATTGGGGGCTCTGTCTATACTCCTACATTTCTGACATATTGGGGGCTCTGTCTATACTCGTACATTTCTGACATATTGGGGGCTCGTCTATACTCGTACATTTCGATATATGGGGGCTCGTCTATACTGTACATTTCTGACATATTGGGGGCTCTGTCTATACTCGTACATATCCCACATATTGGGGGCTTGTCTATTAACTTGTACATTTTGGTATATGGGGCTCTGTCTATACTCGTACATTTTCTGACATATTGGGGGCTCTGTCTATACTTGTACATTCCGAGTAATGGGGGCTCTGTCTATACTCCTATATTCTGACATATTGGGGGCTCTGTCTATACTTGTACATTTCCAGTATATCGGGGGCTCTGTCTATACTCCTACATTTCTGACATATTGGGGGCTCTGTCTATACTCGTACATTTCTGACATATTGGGGGCTCTGTCTATACTCGTACATTCTGACATATTGGGAGCTCTGTCTTACTCGTACATTTCTGATATATTGGGGGCTCTGTCTAAAACTTGTACATTTCTGACATATGGGGGCTCTGTCTATACTCGTATATTTCTGACATATTGGGGGCTCTGTCTATACTCGTACATTTCTGACATATTGGGGGCTCTGTCTATACTCGTACATTTCTGATATATTGGGGGCTCTGTCTATAATCGACATTTCTGACATATTGGGGGCTCTGTCTATACTCGTACATATCCCACATATTGGGGGCTCTGTCTATACTTGTACATTTCCGGTATATAGGGGGCTCTGTCTATACTCGTACATTTCTGAAATATTGGGGGCTCTGTCTATAATCGTACATTTCTGACATATTGGGGGCTCTGTCTATACTTGTACATTGCCTATATTGGGGGCTCTGTCTATACTCCTACATTTCTGACATATTGGGGGCTCTGTCTATACTCGTACATTTCTGATATTGGGGGCTCTGTCTATACTTGTACATTTCCAGTATATAGGGGGCTCTGTCTATACTACTCTATTTCTGACATATTGGGGGCTCTGTCTATACTTGTACATTTCCAGTATATAGGGGGCTCTGTCTATACTCCTATATTCTGACATATTGGGGGCTCTGTCTATACTTGTACATTTCCAGTATATAGGGGTCTCTGTCTATACTCCTATATTTCTGACATATAGGGTCTCTGTCATACTCGTACATTTCGACATATTGGGGGCTCTGTCTATACTCGTACATTTCTGACATATTGGGGGCTCTGTCTATACTTGTACATTTTGACATATTGGGGGCTCTGTCTATACTTGTACATTTCCAGTATATAGGGGGCTCTGTCTACACTCGTACATTCCAGTATAAGGGGGCTCTGTCTACACTCACATTTCTGACATATTGGGGGCTCTGTCAATACTCGTACATTTCTGACATATTGGGGGCTCTGTCTATACTCGTACATTTCTGACATATTGGGGGCTCTGTCTAGACTCGTACATTTCCGACATATTGGGGGCTCTGTCTATACTCGTACATTTCCGGTATATTGGGGGCTCTGTCTATACTCCTACATTTATGACATATTGGGGGCTCTGTCTATACTCGTACATTTCTGACATATTGGGGGCTCTGTCTATACTCGTACATTTCCGGTTATTGGGGGCTCTGTCTATACTCTACATTTCTGACATATTGGGGGCTCTGTCTATACTCCTACATTTCTGACATATTGGGGGCTCTGTCTATAATCGTACATTTCTGACATATTGGGGGCTCTATCTATACTCGTACATTTCCGGTATATAGGGGGCTTGTCTATACTCCTATATTCTGACATAATGGGGGCTCTGTCTATACTTGTACATTTCTGATATATTGGGGGCTCTGTCTATACTCGTACATATCCCACATATTGGGGGCTCTGTCTATACTTGTACATTTCCGTATATAGGGGGCTCTGTCTATACTCGTACATTTCTGACATATTGGGGGCTCTGTCTATAATCGTACATTTCTGCTATTGGGGGCTCTGTCTATACTTGTACATTGCCTGCATATTGGGGGCTCTGTCTATACTCCTACATTTCTGACATATTGGGGGCTCTGTCTATACTCGTACTTTCTGACATATTGGGGGGCTGTCTATACTGACATATCCCACAATTGGGGCTCTGTCTATTGTACATTACGGTAATAGGGGGCTTGTCTATACTCGACATTTCTGACATATTGGGGCTCTGTCTATAATCGTACATTTCTGACATATTGGGGGTCTGTCTATACTTGTACATTGCCTGCATATGGGGGCTCTGTCTATACTCCTACATTTCTGACATATTGGGGGCTCTGTCTATACTCGTACATTTCTGACATATTGGGGGCTCTGTCTATACTTGTACATTTCCAGTATATAGGGGGCTCTGTCTATACTCCTATATTTCTGACATATTGGGGGCTCTGTCTATACTTGTACATTCCAGTATATAGGGGGCTCTGTCTATACTCGTACATTTCTGACATATTGGGGGCTCTATCTATACCGTAAATTTTGACATATTGGGGGCTCTGTCTATACTCATACATTTCTGACATATTGGGGGCTCTGTCTATACATGTACATTTCCGGTATATAGGGGGCTCTGTCTATACTCGTACATTTCTGACATATTGGGGGCTCTGTCTTAATCGTAAATTTCTGACATATTGGGGGCTCTGTCTATACTTGTACATTGCCTGCATATTGGGGGCTCTGTCTATACTCCTACATTTCTGACATATTGGGGGCTCTGGTCTATACTCGTACATTTCTGACATATTGGGGGCTCTGTCTATACTTGTACATTTCCAGTATATAGGGGGCTCTGTCTATACTCCTATATTTCTGACATATTGGGGGCTCTGTCTATACTTGTACATTTCCAGTATATAGGGGGCTCTGTCTATACTCGTACATTTCTGACATATTGGGGGCTCTATCTATACCCGTACATTTCTGACATATTGGGGGCTCTGTCTATACTGACTGAATGAATGGAGATGTTTAATACTAATTATGGCTTATTTTAAAATAGCTTTTATCCAATTATATGGGAACTGTCTAACGTACAAATGTTTGTAGGATAACCATTCATTTATATATTTTGCTTTACTCAATGAATTATCAAAGGCCTGTGGGTGTACATACATTTTTTTTGGAGGCCACATGTATACAGATAAATAGAAAGCTTTTTGCATTTTGTCTTGAACATTGGATTTGCCACTGAGATAATGACTCTTTAACTTTTGGGTTTAACATAGAGACTGTGGCAGTTATTTATATGATGGTTCACTTATGGAGGCAAATTGTAGGGCAACTGCGTACTTGTTTGGAAATTTGTTGTTTTTTTTAAGTTAACACCAAACGGGATTGGATAATTACGTAGACAGCGGGTTTGCTGTTTCACTTCACTCATTTTGAATTGCATGCGCTGACATAAAGGTATCACTGAGATATATATATAAAGTTATCACACAGAATAGAATGTTAGTGCAGGGTTTGATGTTAGTTGAGGGTTTGAATTGTTTTGCAAAGGTGCATATGAAAAGTGGAGCTGAGAATTGCATTGTAGTGTTCAGAAAGGAGATGGGGAAAAAGGAACCAGTGTTAGACATTTCCACAGTCCCAGTAAAAAAAAATCAAATGATTTTATAGATAATAAGTTCCAGTCGTTATGAATGGTTAATAAACCACCAATGAACAGACAAGGCTCATGCTATAAAATCAGGGTCTGGGAACCCTGATTGTGCCTGTTTTAAATCTGCACAAAAGGATTCCTCAGCATTGTTCCCATAGCCGCCTCATACAGTCATTTTACCTTAAATGATGAATAATTAACACAAATTACCAGGGCATTTGGTACTCGGTGGTCTTTTTACATTAAGTTCTAAGCATGCAGAAAATGTTCATAAATAAAGCTGGTTACTGCCCATCTATTTCATTTTATCACTAAGTAAATCATCTACTACTGCTTTTTTTTTAATTTCAAGAGTTTTCAAGAGAATACCTAGGGATCTAATTAAAGTCTGTTAAAGTCAGTTATGCAGCAATAGGATATTTTGCCCGACATGTAGTGTATATTTTCTTGCTGTTGTAAAGTATACTGATTGATTTTCTTAAAGAAACATTACTTAAAGTTGTGATATAAGTTATTTCTTCTAAGGATAAAAATGAAGGAGCATAACAATTTATCCCATTATACTGTTATAAAGGGACACTAAACTGTCTTATTAATGTTCATTGCAAGTGTATCTGTTATTCACAGGGAGGTGAGTTCACTTATTCCCACCTCCCTGTGAATAATAGGATGGGTAACAGAGTTTAACTTGTATACCGGTGCTCTACTGAGCGCTGTCCTGATCGCACTCCTGTATTTAACATTGGGATAGGAGTGCGATTGAGGCAGGGTACCATCTGCTGGAATTAAGTGGGTAAGTTTATCTGTGTAACCTGGGCATTCTATTATTTACAAGCAATCTCACCTCCCTACTCAATATACCCAGAAGAGCAGAGGAGATGTGGTAGCAAGGTGGCGTGGATTGGGGAGGATATCACAAATGCCAGGATATCACTCTATGCCAGCACTTCCCAGCTGTGCAGGAGCAAAACTGCAGAGGCTCAAACCCTGCCTGCAAGTTTCTCGGCAAGTCCTTTCCAGGCCTTTGACACCTCTCCCCAGAAGCTGGCCTGATACTGCAATCCTCTGTTTTACATATGTAAGTAAAGGTAGGCGCAATTAGCTGTTTAAAACACCTTTACTGGACCAGCAACACCCAAAGGATATTACGGAGAATATGTATGTTGCAGTTACACTGTATGTACACTAGGAGTCAGCGAAGCACTTGTCAGATGCACTTATATGAAATATCACAACCCCCAGCACCCATTATTTTGAATAGGGGTGGTCAAGTTTGTATTTTTGGTTTTTCAGAAAACATTATGACAAAATTCGACAGGGAAATGATGAGGGATAAATTCACTGTAATGTGGATTGCAATGGGTCATGTGTCTGTAGTCCTTTACACTGAAGGCTCAGCCCGGTTAATTTTAGTTAATAAATACAGGTGCATAACTCCCGGGCTCGCAGGACCCGCAATAGAGGAGTTCAGTAATGAGATGAGTGATCAGCTGTTTAAACCTTCTGCCAAACAGACGATCGCATTATCTTCACTGCATATGCGTGATCGGCTGTTTAAAAAGAGCTGATTGCGTGCTCTGGGGTGGGAAGGGGTGTGTGTTAGGGGCCAGGCCTCCAATCTTGCGGAGGGGCCTAAATCCCTGCAGTTACACAGCTTGATAAAAATGATAACATGCATTTATTACCTTAATATTTATTCCATATATTCAGTTATGACATATTTCCAATTTGTTCAGTCACATGAGGATTATAATTGTCTGGATTCCCCGTAGTACTTGCTAACTAGTATTGGCTGTATGTGACCCCAAAGCTAAGCCTAGGTGCACATGGGACGATATTTCAAGCCGGTGATGGATATCTTGTTATAACGGTCATTCAACCTAAAATATCGCCGTTATTTTTTGCCCTCCGCCAACTGATGGCAGTTTTTCTTTTTTTTTCAGATGTTGATAAATTACAGCTGATTGTGTCTCCTTTCAGCTGCGTGATTGATCATAATGCGATCAACACTATTTCAGCCCACCCAATCATTCGATAGTCAGCCAGGCCAAGATATCTGCCTGTGTGTACCCAGCCTAACAAACAGTGTACAGACCTGTACCAAGTGTAATATATATAACCAATAGTACTTCCCTGAGGAAGCCCACATGTGCAATCAATTAGTTGGGTGAAACGCGCTTCGGTGATCCCCTCAGTCCAGCATTTTGTCTCACTATAGGAATTAGGATAAGTCCAGCTTCCATCAGCTCAAACGGCTATGCCCAAGTTCTATATTACCACAGCTCTCCGGAAACCCCTGTGCGGGACCACCTACTCTGGCGGGTGAAGACAACGCCGAGATAGAGATCGGGAGCGGGACAAGCAGAGAGCGGACATGGTGTTCGGCATGCTTCAACAGTCGGATCGGGAGATATAGCCGCGCTGGAGGACGGTATAAACCCGGGGGATTCCATATACGGAGTGGTAACTGTATCAGCTTATTTATATTTGTAGAATTAGCAGAAAATAGATACTGTCTTATTTGTCATACTCGGCTAGCAGGAGCTACAGGGGGCAATAACTACCAGTGTAAGCAGGATAATAACATTGTTATGGAGCCCAGTCGGGTCATCTGCCTGCCTCAACTGTAACTTTTGGATACATTTGTCCAAAGCGGATGGGTCTTAGGAGTTACATTTTATATTCAATTGGACACGCTGTTAATATTTGGTTTGATACTGCATTTACTACATAAGTGTGTTTATTTCCTATTTATGTGACAATCTGTTGCTTTGAGGGGTATTAAGCTTTATATGGGGGACGCCCCGTATTGTAGAGGAAAGAGGGGGGAGGGGGGTAAATGGGAGTATTTTCATTGTTTGCAAAGTTTGATTTTATGGCCTAATAAATACAATTTTTACAGTGTTGTGCTTAATATAGTATACTGTGGAAGGGGGGACGCTAGTACCCCTTGTGCTATAGATGCCCATACATTCTACAACACCAGCAGGGATCCGATGGCACTGGGTCTACAATTGGGTGTAAATTGTGATATGCACTTGGCCTTAATGAAGAGAAAGCAATTTTACTTCCTATAACTACTTTGAAGGACGACTCCCCATTATGACATTTTATCCCCTACAGGTTTACAAGACACATGGCAGGTTTATTTTACTTTGAGAGCTCAGTTGAAAGTCCAGGTGGAAATTATAGTGAACCAGCCCTAACAAATAGCTTTGAAATGGAAGGTTTGGGGACTGGAGCCTGGAAATCAAAGTCCTTTCAAGGACTGAGGACCTTTTCCTCTGTGCCGTCTATGTTTATGTTGCTGAGTGCCAAATGTTTGCTGTATTTCCACTTATTATGAATGTCAGTCAAGAGGAAGATTATAGGTCACTATACACAGGATTCCCAAGGTTTTCATCCACCGATACCCATACAGTATACAAAGAAGTATCTTATGTGACTAGGCCAGAGGCAAGAGAAGAGCACGCTGAGCGATAAACAGTTTCCATAACAACCAAGGGAAAGTTATTTCTGTTCATTTTATACCAAATTTGATATGAATTAGAAATCTCCAGATGCTGATTTATTTCTGTATTTTTTACAAAGCCAGTCTCCAAGCTAATGAGCATATATTTTGTTGCGTGTTTTCTTCTCATTATGGTTTAAGCTTTTGTTAATTTGGATGTTTTAGGCTTCAAACCGCAATAGCAGCGCCGTATTAGAAAGGAAACAGAGAAAGGTTAATTGCTTCATTAAGTCTACGAGAATGCGCCGTGCCTTAGTAGGAATTACCTTAGGACACAATTACATCAGAGAGCGTTGGGTACTGTCAGATTATGAAAATCATAAAAAAGGTCAAGAGAAGGCAGAGATTTAATTTAACTTTTTTTTTCCAAGCAACGGTAGAAATGACAAGGAGAGAAAGTGACAAACATCACTGAAAAATATCGGTTTACTTCCCAGACTAAAAATAGCAACCGCTAAGACACGTTTGGAGTAGGTGGGGTAACCAGATCATCTTTTGATTGGAGGACATATTTAATGAATGTAATTAGTTGGCCTGTACTGATTTTAAACTGATGGCATTTACTAGAAATACAAGTACACATACAGTGGGGAATTCCTGCGCGTCTGTTCAGCATCCACAGCAAGCGTACACCAGATACGAATTAATAGAACATTTGCTTTTGAGGAGTGGAAGAAGTGGAAGTCTCTGCGAAACACACCAGGCCATGTCTGTGACGAACAGGAGTGCAATGTAAAACCCCATAGACAATGTCTGGAATTGCACTCCTAATTTTCAATTATTTCACCTTATTGGCATGGTCCAGCAGTATGGCAGCTCCCACATTGTTCCCTGTCATGGGTAATCACAGGGTTAAATTCATGTTCAGTTGTAAGCTCTGCTTCCTTTCCCATAGCCATTCCCATTTGGTGTTAAGTTAGCTGACCTAGCAAGAGGTCTGACTTCAAAGGGGCAAGGTGTAAAGTCCCTGTAATATGCATACACTGTTACAGGCTAGTAGGCACCAACACAGCAGGGAATCTTCTAGTTGAGATTTGAGCAGAAACTGGTGGATCAAAGGTAATTCATATTTCTTAATAATTCAGGATATAGAATTGTTTCATGTTTTCATAAATACCTCCAGTTTATCCAGTAATTAATTCTGCATTTATAGATACAGGATATAATATGATAGCCCGAACCAAACTTGGGATTTTATCCTTCCTAGGCCTACGATTTCCCAGTTGTGTCATATTTGGTCTCATTCTGTTGGGTAAAATTAGTTATGGACCACCATGATATTATTTTGAATGTGACATGTATGGTTCACAGATTATGGACTAGAGGGGAATTGGACATTTAAAATTCCCTCCAAAAGTAGGAACCAACCTTCGGGGGCAAGGATAAAATTAGGAGCCAGGTCTCAGCTCAGGAGTTCGTCATAAGATCTACAATAACATCTAGCCAACAGGACGGACCATATTGGCTTACAGCAGGAACTATTATTTGGACTTTTCCCATAACTGGATTATCAAGTTCTGGACTCAGCTCATGGACTTTTCAGACGCCAACTATCTTTAAGTATTCATTCTTTCATCCATTTCTTACCCTCACCTGTGTGTTACGGCTTTTATGTTCAGTGATTTACTTTAGTTTTCTTTATATTTTTTTATGCACTATTTTTGTCAACTCTTAATAAATGATATAAAATCATTTATAGGCTATTGTCCTATTCTGAGTATATCCCAAAACAAACCTGGGTCTTCGAAGTACGCTACTATAGAGAAGTATTGTGTAGGTATATAGAGATACTGTATAGCTGTGTACAGAATATTAGGGGTGTATAACCAATTTTCTTACAGGTTGTTAGAAGTAGGGGTGCTGATAACCCCATAGTTATAGGTAACAGGTCATTCCGCTGTTTTTCTCGGAATGTGGTGGCCGCGAGTATATTGATATTAATTAATATTAATTGTGTAGTATATAGTTTGTTCACTAACCCCACCAGGTCCGATCTGTTCTGTCCGCCTGTCGGTTGCTTGGAGTGTGTTTTTCGGAAGCTGATAGGTGGCTGGACGTCTTTCTGTGTGTTCCGTATGTCCAGTATATGATTATTTATAAATGATTCCAAAGTAAAACGTGATAAGAAGTTCATGTTTCTTATGTTTATTATATTTTCAGATTATGTCCAGTATATGATTATTTATAAATGATTCCAAAGTAAAACGTGATAAGAAGGTCATGTTTCTTATGTTTATTATATTTTCAGATTCACTTTTGTGTGGAGATGTGCCGCTGGATTGGAAAAAGGTTAATGTAATAATAATATTCAACAAAGGTAGACATTTCCAGCCTGGTAACTATGGGCCTTTAAGCCTATCATTAGTAGAGAAGGTGGTGGGGGATCATATCCTTGACTTTGTCTCCAGAGATCATCTTATTAGTAGTAGTCAGCATGGATTTATGAGAAATAGATCATGCCAGACAAATTTACTTGGTTTTTATGAAGAAGTGAGTAGATTAGATTCAGGCACAGCAGTGGATGTGGTATATTTGGATTTTGCGAAAGCTTTTGATACTGTGCCACATAGGCTACTAATGTATAAACTGACGACTGTTGGCCTTGAAGAAAACATTTGTGCATGGATAGAGAATTGGTTATTGGATCGCAAACAGAAAATAGTGGTCAATGGAGCTACATCTATGTAGGCTAAAGTTCTAAGCGGAGTGCCTCAGGGTTCTGTCCTGGGGCCACTTCTTTATAATCTGTTTATAAATGACTTAGAAGGGGGCATTGAGAGCAAGGTCTCAGTGTTTGCTGATGACACTAAACTATGCAGAGCTTTGGAAACTTCCAATGATGTGCAAGTGCTGCAAGCAGACCTAGATAGATTATCAAAATGGGCAGCAGGATGGCAGATGAGATTCAATGTTGATAAATGTAAGGTGATGCATTTGGGGTTTAACAATCCTTGTGCCACCTACACCATAAATAAATGGAAAAAGATTTGGGGGTTCTGGTAGATAACAGAGAAAAATAACAACATAAGGAGTTATATAAGGAGTTATATATAGATGTAAATGAGTTACAAGATGGGAGGTGAAATATTGAGTGGGTTATTTAATGCTTTCTGGTGAGATTTCCTGGTGGGCAGGACAACTGCAGATTAACATCACTCTGAACCTTAATATTTAGCAAACCATCCATAACATGCGTGCAATCCACACTGGCTTTTACTTATAGCAGGTTACTGTATATGTATGTAATGGGAACTTCCTCCTCTGTAGAAATTCCTCTGCGTTGATTCTGGAAAAAATAATGATTGTTTATTGTATTAGTCCAATATATGTAGTAAAAAGTAGAGTACTGTGATATTTTTAATGGACTAACAGTTTATTTTAGTAGACAAGCTTTCGAGGGATCAACCCTCTTCCTCAGGTCAGAGCAGGACTGATTGAGACAAACAATCCCCCCCCCCCAAAAAAAGTCCAGAATATACAATGGAATGAGAGGGGCTAATAAAATAGAGAGATAATAGCGTACTAGGGTGGGCAACCAAATGGAAAGGGGAGAGGGAGGGGGGGGGGGGGGGGTAGGGCAATAGTGAGGGGGGATGCTGGATGAGAAAAGCAGACACTGAGGATATATACATATTGGGTACCATCCACATATTGTTCTACATACAAATATCCCAAGGCTTGGTTTAACCCATTGTTTTTGGAGTCAAATAACGGAATAATTTTGGCTCCAAATGTTTTTCTATCTTGGTTGCTGCTAAATTGTCCCTTCATGATCAGGAGGTTTTCTATGGAGTGTCCTGGTTGAGAAAAATGATGCCCCACAGGCAAACAGTTATTATTCTCATTATGGTTGGTGATGCTACTTCTGTGGGAGTTCATCCTCTTCTGTAGTTTTTGACTGGTTTCCCCTATATATATAGTGTCTGTACATTTGTTACATTGTAGTAAATACACCACATTGCTGGATGTGCAGCTTTAAGATCCCTGCATGTTAAATACTCCCTTCCTGTGTGTTACAGATGGAGAACTGTTAATATTGTTGCACAGTTTACACCGAGGACCCCTGCATGGTTTGGTACCTGGGGGGATATTTTCATCATCCGTGTGTAACTTTCTTCTTACTAGTTTTTGGTAGGGTTTGGTGGTTGCTGAAAGGCAAGTATAGGGGGTTCTGGGAAAAAAATTTAGGGTTTCATCTTGATTAATCATTGGTTGTAGTTCTTTTATTATTGTACGTATTCCTTCCAATATTGGGTTATATGTTGTTACCGAAGGTATCCGGGTGTTTCTTTTTTTCTCTTTGTATTGTAGAAGGTTTTCCCTGGGTGTTCTCAATGCTTTGTTCATGTTAGTGGTAATTGTTCTGCGTGGATATCTCTTTTGTTTGAAAGATGTAGCAAGTGCACCTAGGTGTCTGCCTCTCTCTTACTGAACATATTCTGTGCAGTCTAGTAGCTTGACTACTTGTGATTCCTTTCTTGGTGTGGTGCGGATGAAAACTGTTGAAGTGGAGATAGTTGTTTCTGTCAGTGGGTTTTTTGTATAAGGATGTTTGAATTCTTCCACCTTTCAGGGTGACTGTAGTGTTTCTGGAATGACCAGTAATTCCCACTCAGGGTATTCTCCCAAGTGGAAAGTATTTGATTGAAGTTGATCTTTTCATTCTTTATTTTTCAAAAACTATTGAGCACCATAAATAAAATGAATTAGGAGTTCATAGGAATCTGTCCTGGTTCTTTATACAATCAATAGGCATTTAATATATTTATTGAATCAAGACAGTATAGTAATAGTGGTCCTTTAACCAGTGCAACCTCATTTCTTTAAGGGTTTTTACATATCATTGAACTCACACAAAAAGCAATGTTCACAATTCCATTTTAATCTACAGCTTTATGTAGATTCCAAATCCAGACAGGATTAGTATCCAGCTGTCTGTGTTAAAACCTGCTAGGCGGTTCTGGGTGGCATCTGGCTATCATTCTTCGCAGGGAGACAAATGTTGAATAATTGTTTATTGTTTACCCCCTGAGTGATTTGGTGTACAGTTCCAACCCCAGCAGTACAAACTGTTTTTATATTTTTACATGAATGCTAGTGATTTGATTAGTGTGCAGATCAATCATTAAAGCACGGCCATCTGTAGCCCTGTGAGAGACACATTCAATTTACATCATGGGCCCCATAAATCATCATGGAATCTCTGAAAAGGAAATCTAACAACATAAGGAGTTTCATGTTTATGTCATGCATCGTTGCCAACAGTCTCTGATTTTGTAAGAAAGTCCCAGATTTTAAAATTTTGCCCCAATCTTTTAATTGTCCCGCAGAATGTCCCTAGAATGGGCAGCAGTGGTATAAAAACCAGGGGAGCAGATCCTGTGACTGAAGGGGGGTCCATCGTCTTACTTTCCCTTAGACAGATACAGCCTCCCCCCCAAAGAAGAACCTGCAGATAAAGCAGGAAAGGGGGCCCCATAATAGTTTTGCTGGGGTGCCCAGTGACTCCTAGTTACGCCACTGTTGGGAAGAGAGCAGCCAGAAAAACTGCCCAGGGCCCTGGGTATTCAGTTATAGCTAACAGACCTTTAAATCTGTAGCACTGATGCAGTTACACTGCACTGTAAAGTTATAGCATGCTGAGAAACGTGGAGAAACTGACCTCTGTAGATTCCCATTGAGCTAGAGGTTGGTGGTACCTACTAAAACTCCTTTGGGGCTGTAAAGAAGTTATAATTAAAGGTGTTTTTTTAAGGGCATGTTTAAAACTTGCAGCTTTGTGCACAACACTTTTGTTTAGTACCCTGTCCTAGTAGCAAAGTCACCCTCATTGTTTTTTACAAAATGGCTTCTGATGAACGTAGGCGGGGAAAAAAAATCCTAAACAATTTAATAGCAACAGAAACTGAATGTGACTGGATGATTTACACTAGAGTTTTCCAATGTAGAAATGATTGAATCTAGCTGCTGTTTGCCCGGTACAGATTTGATCAATGTGGTGTTGGAATGTTCTCAATTTACTTGGTGTGGGCAGCACAGCCAGCAATTCTGTAATGAGATTTTATTTTCTAATTGTAATTTACTCGGTCCATTTGGGACTTCATTCAAGCACCTTTTTTTTAAGTGACAGAAATTCTTATATACACCAATGTGGGATTTCATGGTCAGCGTGAAAATAAAAGGCTCAGGGAATTTATTGTTTCATTTGTCTAATAGAAATATAACCATGGGTTTTACAGATTTTACAGGCTTTACATTGTAGTAAATTCTAATTAGTTTAATGCTTACCTTCTGACATTGCATTTGGAAAAAACCCTGGAAAAATCATTTTGCAACCAACATTATGGTCAGATTGACGATCGCAAACCATGATCCGGTGTAACATTGAGTCAGTGTATGGCCAGTAGAACTCCGGAATGCAACGTGTTTAATGGTGAGTGGAGGTGGAAAGTTGAAGGGGCCTTCCTCACTGTGTGATGTCATGGTACTGTTGTGGTTATGCAAGCGCTACTGAAGGGGCCTAGGGAACAACTGGTGCTGGAGGAGTCTTTGGTCTCACTGCAATACTGCATAGAAAATAGATCCTCCACGCTCTCTACTTCTATCCATCCCTCACACTACTTGTCTAAACTCATTAATAATTTGACTTGAAAAAGCTAAATTACTGTTTTATTTACTTTTTAATTTGGGACTGTATTTCCTCCCACCGTTTTTGAGCTACAGACACGCGGGACACATTGGAGATGTGTCTTATTTCCTATCTAAGGAACCTATGAAACCCTTTCTGATTTATCTGTTTAAAGACTTTTTATTTTGCTCATAGATTTTAATGGACGTGTTGCAAGCACGATCAACCGGCCTCGTAATTGTATCAGCTGTGAGCAGACGTAATCATTGCTCATTGACTGCCTGATGATGAGACAGAAATGATCTGGAACTTTTAGTGCAAAAAGAGGAACTTTTGAGCAGTGTAAGCAAAATGGTTTTGGGGGTTAGCTAGTGAAATAAGGAATATCCTTTTAGGGATGGACATGCCCTTTAATAGAACTTTGCGCAGCTTTTCAAGCCAAATTCAATCGAAGTTTATACTTAAACTTTCCTTTTCTAGTTCGTGTATTATACCACAATTCCACAATTTTACATAGCCACTAACACAATGTTAAGTTTTAACCAAGAAAAATGCTTTAAACTGGCAAAAGAGAAAAAACATTAAAGGGGAACTATGGTCCAAAAATGACTTTAGGTAAATTGAGGGAAATTGATAAGAATTGCTCTCCTGAGAATTTTTGCAATTTATTTTCATTGTTGATTTTACATAGTTTTGAAGATATTTACATTTTTGTGTGTGATATGGCAGCAGCATTACCAGGTCCCCTGCACTTCCTGCTTCCTGCTCTGAAACCTGTCAGTCAATCTGCCCTGTGTCTCCTCCCCTTTGCAGCCCCCCTGGTCCCTCCTACTCATGGCCCTTATGGTCCCTCCAGTTGCAGGCCCCCCTTGGCCCATTCCCTTACAGCCCCATGTGACCCCGTCCACTCACGGGTGCTGTGGCCCCGCCCACCCGTGGGTGTTGTGGCCCTGCCCACTCATGAGTGCTGTGGCCCAGCCCACTCATAGGTGCTGTGGGCCACTCTGACCCCCCCTGAAAACTCTGTGGAAACTGCCTTTTCAGGCTGCGTGAGAACTCTGCCTGAAAAGGCTGTTTTCACATAGTGACAGTGAAGGGCTGTAGATTCCCTTACCTTCTCTGCAGCTGCAGGTCCTTCACACAGCAGAGAGGAGGAGGGACTTCCTATCTCCCTCACACACTGAGGGAGTCTGAGGCTGTGCTTGCCGGCGGCACTGTGCAGGAGAAGCATTAGGAATGTCACATGTCAGCTTCCCACCCATTAACTTTCTGGTCAGTCATTTCTTTATATCTTGGGCTGTGAAGCACGTAGAGAGGTGGTTGATGGCTCGTT
Source organism: Hymenochirus boettgeri (assembly GCA_019447015.1). Lineage (NCBI taxonomy): Eukaryota > Metazoa > Chordata > Amphibia > Anura > Pipidae > Hymenochirus > Hymenochirus boettgeri. Next base: position 50,580,397 of record CM033470.1, on the reverse strand, counting down.
TTAAAGGTAGGAAACTGGCCTTTTATTTAGTCTCAACTTGTTTGGAGACCACAGTTCCCCTTTAACATAGTGTTACAGAACAATAGGGATTGAAAGCACTGAATACACCAAATATCATCTCAGTTCTCCCCTGTGGGCTTCCCTTTAGGCATGTTTATGTTCTGTTACATAGCAAATGCTGAATACCTGGTGGTACATTTATATGTTTTATGGGTTGCCGTTTGTTCCCAGATTATTATGTAAACAAAAAAGACACTATACTAACACAAAACTTTATTTAGGTGACCAAAAGAAATTCTGTGGTATCAAAACATACATTTAATCAACAAAAACAAATGGCATCCCAAACATTTACTATAATGTGTCTGTTAGAATAACAGGCATTAATACATCTTCAAAATTTAAAGTCTACACTCATTCTTGTCTCCTTTAATGCTGGCCTGGGAAGAGTTCCAGGTAGGAGACAATAATCCTGCCAAGACAATTGGGACTATGGCAAATAGACGTAACAATATATATATATATATATATATATATATATATATATGTGTGTGTTTTTTCATGTTGTATTTATTATTATTACAGCATTACAATGTACTGAAGTATTGTAGTAGCACATTTACATTGTGGTCGATGGTGAATAATATAACACATGCATCTAATTCATCCTTCTTACCCTAACTTCCCTACAATGATCAGGGGCGTTTCTGGGGTTGGCATCTCTTCCACCTCTAGGAGCACAAGCTCCCCATGCCATATTGAGTTCTATATGAGTCCTCTACTTTAAGAAACCAACACTAATCTAAGATGTTGGCATCACTTCTACAATGATGCCAGGACATGGACTGTCACTTCCTTCCCATTATAAAATGCCACATTTCTTGACCATATAGAGGCAGAACAACTGAAGAAGTGACATTGTCATCCTAGTTTCTTCAGTGTTGGGACCTTCAAATCTCTGTTGCTGCTGCAATGGACACGAGGTACCAATATAGGTTTAAGCAAAAGGCTTTCATATGAAAATCATTTGTTTTTAGGTCATTGTTCCCCTTTAAAAATGTTTTACCAGCATATGCACTGATTTACCCACCAGGCCGGTGAAATTCTATCCTTGTGCCAACTCTGTTCAGAACTGTTCCCAAAGGCCTTGTATTATTCTTTCCAAGATGAGGCATAAAAATGGAGCAGAGCCTTCTTATAACAGAGGGTATCTTGCAGTCTCGCTCTATACCATAGGCTGTATTGCATGTTAATAAGCCAGCGGTTTTACGGACACATGCTTTAGCCATAGGACATAAAGGAGAGATTTTGCATATCTCCGCCCCATTACTCTGAGGAACGTGGGAGTTAGAAATTACTTCTTGTTTCTTAGATTTTGTGGACAATGCTATTCATATAGCATGAGACTGCAAGATGCCTTCTATTTTAAGAAGGTGTTTCTCCATTTTTATGCTCTGTGGAGGGCTTTTTGCACCTTTTGCTCCATAAGCTTTTTAGCTGCTTCGTCTGTTTACTACACACACTCAAGACGGAACTGTAAAAGAAGCAAAACAACAAAAATGTTGCACAGTCATTACAGTAAAACTAATGAGTGTTTTGGTAATTGTTTTTTGTAAATTATAGCCCAACTGTGAGACGTTAGCAAATACAGCCGTAGACATAGAACAAATCTCCTGCGTTACACGGAGGACATGTACCACTAATTGTTTGCTTCTTTGCAGAGTTTAATAGCTTAATCCATGTGTCTTCTGTAACAAATGGGATCTTGTCTCTGTTCACAGAACTGTAAATGTGGCTGACTGATATCCGTTCCAACAAACCATAATCAGCTGACAGTTGTTTTAATAACCAAGTGCGGGAATTATGGGTGAGTGTGTTTGTTTTTGAAGGTGTCAATTTGTTTTCGGATGTTACTTCTGTAAGAGGAAATACAACTATGGCACATGATTACATTATTTGTGTTCACACATGAGGCATGGTTATTATTGCCAGAAATGATTAATATGTATTTCAATTGTTATATGCGGCATAGAATTTAAAGGGAAACTAATATGGGTCAATCTTAATGTTAACCGGTCCTGTGGAAAGATGGAAACACGGATTGGTAAATAATCCATTTGTGAATCGAGACGCTCCCCCACAGCATAACAGCATCATTTATTTTACTGTGAAATTAAGTATTACGGTTAGATGTCAGCCGCAGAGATTAAAAGCTTAACAGAAAACACATTTAAACTGCAGAGTTACTGCCCTTTCTGGTAGTTCAGTGACTTCAAGCATGCTCAGAACAATTTACCCAGAGAGTCAGAGAGGGATTCTCCAATCAACTAGTTTTTATTTTTGTGTGTTAAATGAATGGGGATAGGGGTTAATGTGTAAAGTAGGAGTATCTGGAGGGCTTTATATGGTGAAATATTTTGATCCCCACGCGGTGCATTGTTAGTTATTAATTGCATAGAAAACAAGTGATAAACCGTACAAGGAGAAACAACCTCAGAGTCATTGGCATACCAGAAACATACAAAGGACACGACCTAACGCAATTCATCACTCACGATCTGATAAACACCCTGGGAATAACACCACACCATAACGAGCTACAAATCGAAAGAATCCACAGAATCGGCCCAGAAAACAGACAGACCAACGAACGACCTCGACCAGTAATAATGAAACTCCTAGATTTTAGAGACAAAGAACTAATACTACAAACCTACCGGAAAATGAAAAGTTTAGAGGTCAACAACCACAAACTCTTACTATTCCAAGATTTCTCGGCGGCAGTAAGCGCCAAAAGAAAAGCATTCAACCCTGTCTGCCAATATCTCCATAATCACAACATAAGATTCCAAATGCTATACCCAGCCAAACTAAGAGTAACGGACAATGGCAAAACCCACCTCTACACAACACCAGAGGAGGCCTCATCCCACTACCTGGGAAACATCTAAACCAAATTTGCTAACCAACTCTTACAATACACAAAAGAAACCTACAAAATGTTTGGGGCTCAAACGAGTCTGACTCTCACTCAACGCTATTATAACTGCTATTTTTTTTTTGTTGTTTTTGTTTTTTTGTTTGTTTGTTTTTTTCTCTGTTTCTCCACTTCAATGAATACTAAGTTTGATGTGATATGTATGTTAATGTTATGTTTGACCAGTTCATATTACTATATGCTTTGCCTAACCTCTTTTCTATTTTTCAGCCACCACCAAGTCGCCAGGGAGGGGGCCTCAGGGGGGGGAGCCGCGCGGGAGACACCACATCCACAGAGACAAGCCCTGACGTCTCCCTGCTCGCTGGGACAGGGAACACAGGCAAGTTCATACAAAACCACACACACATACAACCCAAAACCAGCACACTAACTCAACCATGACAAACTAAACCACATTAAAATAATCTCCTGGAATGTAGACGGGCTAAACACACCAGTTAAACGCAACAGGGTCCTCACCCACCTAAAGAGACTACACGCACATATAATCTTACTCCAGGAGACACACTGGAAACAATCCGAAGAAGGGTTTCTAAAAGCACCATGGATCTCACACTGCATCTCAGCCTCGCACACATCAAAATCCAAAGGAGTGGCTATACTCATACACAAAGATATACCGACCACTACTGGTCCCTCACTATACTGGATATAGTGAGGGACCCTGAGGGCAGATTCCTGATCTTGGACTTAGAAATAAAAAACACAACATACACTATAGCAAACATCTATGCCCCAAATGGGACTAACACAGAATTTTACTCCAATATTTTGAGACGGCTGCTGACTAAACCAAAATACCCAACCTTCATAGGTGGAGACTTTAACACGATCCTAGATAACACCATTGATAGAGTGGGACCTAGACAAACACCAATTGTCACACCCCCTCCCCTCCTGGAAATAATCTCACAAATAGGACTCTGCGACCCCTGGAGATTACAACACCCTACTACCAAACAATATAGTTTCTACTCCCACCCACACCACTCACACTCACGCATAGACAATATACTAATATCTAATGAATTATTCCCACTTACAGCCAACACTTACATAAACAACATTCTAATATCAGACCACGCCCCAATCGAACTATCGATAAACCTCAACACACAAACCACCCGAACAGACCATTGGAGATTCCCAGCATACCTCTATAACTCAGAAGATTTTAAGACATTCATAACCACCCAATGGCAAAACTATGTAGATGACAATATAACACATATAGAGAACCCAGCTCTCTTCTGGCAGGCCTCCAAGGCGGTGATGAGAGGACATATAATAGCATATGTCTCACACAAGAAAAAAGCCCACAGGGAAAAATTTACCCAACTCGACCGCAACCTCCGGGAGGCATGCAGCCAATACACCAACGACCCGACAGAGACAAACAAAGAACACTACATATCGACAAAAAACCTACTAGACACGTATTTGCTGGGACAAGCACGATGATCAGTAGATGCCAAAAGAAACAAATACCACAGATGGGGCAACCGAACAGGCTCACTACTAGCAAGACTAACCAAACCACAACGCTCTAGCTGCCCCATACTACAAATACTTAACACCAACACAAACCAAATCATAAATACACAACCTGAACTAAAACAACACTTCCTAGAATATTTTGAATCCCTATACACATCACACACAACTCTGAACACAGAAGCAGACGCCTACCTAGAGGCATGCTCTCCCCCCCAACTCACAGCAGAACAACGAGAATCACTAAACTGCCCAATAACCCAACAGGAAATTTCCAAAGTCATTAAAACACTACATAACACCAAAGCCCCGGGACCGGATGGCTTCCCAGCAGAATACTATAAATTACTAAACCCATACATACTCCCTACCCTCACCGACCTGTATAACAACATACTTACTCAAGAAACCCACATCCAAAACTTCAACGACTCCCAAACCATCCTCCTACTCAAACCAAACAAAGACCCACTGCAGGTCCAATCCTACAGACCAATATCATTACTTAACCAAGATTATAAAATTCTGACAAAAATAATAGCAAATAGACTCAGCCACATCATGCCCGACCTAATTACAGACACACAACTGGGATTCACCAAAGGCAGAAATACCACCAAAGCCATACGCACAGCCATAGCCGCTATATCAGCCCATTCCACCAGACCCCACGCCCAGGAGATCCTACTAAGCCTAGACGCCGACAAAGCTTTTGACAGAGTATCCTGGGAATTCTTACACAAAATACTTACTACACGCAATTTTGGACCCAACTTCATCAGACTGATCACATTCCTCCACGAAAATACCAACACCTCCCTACTGATAAACAACACAAACTCACACACATTCCAAACCCACAGAGGAACAAGACAAGGATGCCCACTCTCCCCCCTACTGTTTAACCTTAGTATAGACCCACTACTCAGAACCATATCCAACAACAAACAATTCACAGGTATCAACATAGGCAAGGAAGACCTAAAACTCTCAGCATACGCAGATGACATTCTCCTATTTGTATCCAAACCCCTACAATCCATACCAGCTATAATAGACAACCTAACATATTTTGGGAGACTATCAGGACTACAAATCAATTACAACAAATCCGAAGCACTCCTCCTGGGAACTGGTAACCCCCCAGACTGGTCAAACAACCTCCCATTTAAGTGGGCCACCACAACTATAACATACCTAGGAATCTTTCTCCCAAGCGAACAGACCTACTATACCCGAAAAACATCCCCCCTCTCATAACCCGAATCACAAACACACTGACAGCATGGGAAGGATTCCCCCTATCCTTTACAGGACGAGCCAATCTTATAAAAATGATCTTGTTCCCTAAACTACTTTACCTACTACAAACCCTACCAATATTCCTATCCCAGAAAGACGCAAAACATATAAACACTATCTTCCGCAAATTCATATGGCACAATAAACCCTCACGAATCAACTTCAACACCCTTACACTCCCTAAAAACAAAGGAGGCATCGGTTTCCCAAATATTGAACTATACAGCATAGCCTCACACCTCAGAATAGTCAGGGACTGGCTGCATGCCTCCTCGAACTACACCCACGCCAACCTAGACCAACAACTCTGCGACTCCCAATCTCTATCCTCGATGCTACATACCCGCTATCTGGAGTTGCCAGAGGAGAGCAGAAACAACCCTTTACTAATGTCAGGCTGGAAGGCGTGGAACAAAGCCCGTTCTAAAATGGGCCTGAAACAATCTCACTCACTATGGCTACCATTTACCAACCACCCGAATTTCCAGGAGGGGAAGGCCCATACAATATTCCATAGATGGAGAGAGAAAGGGATAAAAACAATCCGAGAACTCGTTGACATGAACACCAAACACCCCCTGTCTTTCCTACAAGCAAAAAATAAATTCCCCATCGTGGGATCCAACTTCTTCCACTACCTGCAGGCCAGCAGCTATGTCTCAAAGTCAATTTCTCATCTAGGAGAGAGAGACTGGAACAACCCCCTAGATATATTACTTCAGTCACCAGAACAAAGCCTGAACTCTCTATCCAACTACCACAGAATCCTACAACACCATACGAACACCCAAATCACCCACCAAAAAACAAATCAATGGAAACAAGATATACCCACAATGACAGAAAATATCACACAAGAAATCATCAACCTACATATAAAACACCTTCCAGCAATCTCATACCATGAGATGACCCTGAAATTACTACACAGAGGCTACATCTCACCATACAGACTGGGAAAGATCAGGGGTCTGCCCCAATCCTTATGCCCAAAATGCAAAGACCCCAAACCAGATATTTTCCATTGCATGTGGTCCTGCCCAATTATACAAGATTTCTGGAAACTAGTAGCAACATTCTCCACACAACATCTAATTAACTACATCCCCCTGACACCCCTCTGGGCAATATTTGGACACATGACCACACAAACTTCCCACATCACACCAGGAGCAAAAAAACTGCTCCTCAACATATCAGCCGCAGCCAGGAAAACCATACTCCAACATTGGATAACTCCCACCCCACCATCCATAAAACTATTCAAAACTAAACTGTCATATCTATTCCGAATGGATTGGGTGGAAGCAACACTAGATAAAGAAAACAAAGTCAGCCAATTCTTCAAACTCTGGGAAAGCTTTATCGATATCCTACCAACACATGTTAAAAAAAGCATCCATGACTGCTTCCATGTAACAACATGGTATACAGAACAAACCCTGTGTCATAACCCTCCAGTCTCCTTGTTGTAAATATTTATACAAGTCAGCCTGCGCGCTACTCCCCCCCTCTCCCCCAACCCACAATTACCTACAGTACACTCCCACCGGACTCCCTGGCGACTATGTAATAATGACAACTGCTAGTACTGCCATAATCTTAAGTTAGGCAATGATTTAGTTAAGTTAAGTTAATGTTATAACTCGCAACTATGTTGCGACAAGTTAATTTAATAAATAATAAAATAATAAGTGTAGAGATGGAGGTGTGGACAACAAACGTTCTCCAAGACTTAAATAATATACTAAATGCTTATATCAATTATACGTATAACCTATCAACTATCTCGTACCTGAGAACACGCAAAGATATAACTAATGTAAAATGTATCAATGATATCTCAGCTTCTTATCTCCTCTTCTTTTTTTTTTTTTTTTCTCTCAAGAACGCATTTATACAAATGTACCCCTTAACGTCTCCCCCTTTTGTATTCTGTAAATCCCCATCTCTGCTCTCAATAAAAATAATTTTGAAAAAAAAAAGAAAACAAGTGATACATATTTTTAATACATTTCTGGGCTGTATGCCAGTAAAAAATGTGTTTTAGGCATTAGATGTCCTTTAAATACAACAATGAAATTATATCAGCAGCCTTTTTTTCCACCTGGGTTTTAAAGGGACCTTACTGGTTCTATTGTTGAAAAATATCAGGATGTTTTCATCCATGTGATTAACTTGTACAATATGGATAAAAAACTAGGGACAGAACCTAAAAGAGCCTTCCCATAGCACTCATTTCCCTTGTAACCCGCAAATCTCTATACCATCGATCTTGCATCCTCTTATACAAATGTTATGTTAATAAATAATACTTTATTTAAAACACCAATATAAAATATGTGTATATCTAAAAAAAAACTCGGGCGCCCCTGATAGCAGCTCTTATATCAACAGATGAGTCCATGGGTCCTTCCTGGGATACGTGTCCCTGTGCAAATTGCTACCAAATTACAATGTCCAATTTACGCTAAAAGCGATACCGCAGGTTTATAAATATGGCCCCTTATACTTTGATAAAAGTATCCCTTTAAATAAACTGCCTGTTACCATATGTGTAAAATCTCGCCCTTAATCCCTTATGAATTCCAAATCTCTGTAATAATCATTTGCAATGACTTCTGGCTCTGGTATGAAGAAAACATAAGGAACATTTTCTTGAATTGAAAGCGGAAAGCAGATTTCCAACACATTTTCTTTTATTTATGTGAAAGTAAAACATAATCCTTGTTTCCTTGTATCTCCCATAACTGTTTACTATTCAACCTCTTCATTAAAAATGAGAAAGTGATAAAAATATCCATGAAAATTACATAATGGCTTTCAAAATAGAATTTGCATGGCAACCGTAGTCTGACAACAGTTACTCCCGGCAGTGTATAATTAGGAATGTATGTGGGTTGATATTCATTTGTTAATTCAATTACTGTATAAAATATACAGAGCGGCCTGAATAATGAGAATATAAGTAACAACTACGGTAATAGGAAGTTTGATTCTTTATCGCGAGCTGTGTAGGGGGTTGGGTTTAAGGAAAGCCAGATGACAGATTTTAATTCATTATCCGCAAGAATCCATGCAATGTACCTGATTATGGGAAATAATGGGCGGCCATATCTTTTTCTGGTCGTATGTATGGACCCCTTTAGTGCACACGGGAAATTCCTTAGCTTTCAGTGTATAAACCACAAACCTAGAGTGTAAGCTCTTAAAGGTAAAGTCATAATAACTAATCTATAATGGGTCTTAAAAAAAGGCCTTTTATTGCAACTTTGCATTCCTTTTTTTGCACCAGACTGGTGTTAGGCTGGGTACACACAAGCAGATATTTAAGGCCGACCAACCGATTCACAGTACTTTTGGTCGGCCGCCCGAAAATATCTGCTGGTAGCGAGTGCTCGGTCGGGACAAATAGTCCCTTCGTGTGTACCCAGCCTAAGGTTATGTGGAAGAACCGTCTGTGGAAGGGGGACAAGCTCCCAAAACATTGTGTGAATTTTGTCTTGTAAGTCACCGTAAACACTTTTCTGGAAGCGGAAGTGTTAAAGGGCATGTCCGGCCTAAAAACCAAATTTTTATGGTAATGTACAGCACCACCCAAAACCCCCAGTGGCTCACCCCTCGCCGCCTGGGTGCTGCCCCCTGCTCTTGTAATGAGCTTGTTTGGAGCAAGAACAGGAGCAATGAGAAGCTTCCTGGTCAAGGCTGTCAGGTTTGGAATGGAAGGAGGGGGGTGCTGTACATTACTATAAAAAGGCTGGACATGCCCTTTAAAGGGACAGTTCAGTGGAAATGATCAATATTTGTTAAATTGTTAGTTTGTGTAATGCCTTCTTAGTTATTCTACATATTCTCTCCCATTTTGAAAAATCAGTTGATTTCACACCCTTTGCTGTTCCCTGCTGTTAACATTAGTGAGCTGACATTTCAGGTTCTAACGGTCCTTCTTCCCAGAATGCACCACATCCAGTCATTTCTACTGATTGGCTGTTGGATTGGTCAAAGATGCTCAGATCTCTACTGAGCAACTTAATCAACCCAGGCGCTGGGTCAAGGGCCAAACCATAATGGTCTCTACTAGGGGTCCTGTAAACAGGAATTCAGGAAGTCAGTATTTCAGTTGCAATAATTTATACACAGACAAAATGCTGAATAGGCAGATTAAGGTCATTGAGATGAAAAAATACTGCTCTTTTTTCTGAAAAGCATATGTATTTACACTGAACTTCCCCTGTAAGACTAAAATCTAATTTACCCAGGTCTGCATATGCAATATTTAAGGTGGGAGAAGTTCAATAACCACATAATAGTATGAGGCATGGGTATGTATATGTATCTCAAAGTGTAATGTCTGACAGGTGACTTAGTATTGCTATAATGGGGGTTTTGGAGATGGGGAAGGTGAGTATAGATTGTTGTTTGGGTGGGACTTTCCCTTTAAGTAAACATGACTAATGGGGGGGGGTACAGAACTCAGAGAAAGCTGCAAACCTTATTTCTTCTAATAGATCAGTAATATCCTATGTTATAGTTGGAAATTGTTAAATCATGTTAAATTAATCCATGGATTTATAATACAATAGCATCTAGCAGTATTTATTTTATTTGTCTCGGATCAGATCTTCTCCATATCAGATCCATAATGGAATTGCTATTAAAAATGTAATCAAATTGTGAATCAGAATTGTCCTGGGTCCAGGCTCCAGTATGAGGACCTGTAGAACACTGAACACAAAGATTCATGGAACTGTACATAATGGACCAAGTGAGGATGCAGATCTTGAATATGTTAAACCTTCCCAAGCTTGTTAAATTCCAACATAAAAGCAATAGGACTTATTTTCTGCAAAGTGGCTTGAAAAGTGTCTGTGGCTTATCCGACTGTGCCCAAGGGAGCATGCCAACACATTTCTATCTGTTATTGCATCACCCCCCAAAATGTCTATATGTGCTCTGGGTCCTGAATGGGCCACCACCAAACAAGCACAGTAGGAAATTCATGCCCAAATACAAATATTCTATTATATATGGATCATATAATAATATTATATATTCTCTACTTGTCATGATTATCATCCCAGTTAGCCAATACAGATATCCCTTTTACTTTTGTTCTAAAAGTCTATTCATTTCACCTTCTGTTTTACTTTCCATACTGAGAAATCCTCCTTTAACTTTTACACTTCTTTATTATTAGTGTCTGTCAGAGCTGTGATACCAACTGCGGATCCAACAGAACATACTGAATATCGTGAGTGTGTATCGATTGGTCACAAAGATGACAAACTACCGCCAGTGGTATCGGGACCTATCGGCCAAGATGGGAAATTTTCACACTGTCTCTCTCAGTAGAAGCCATGAAGATCAGATCATGTATGGGCACAACAAACACACACATACATACAGTTACACACACATATTTTTACACATACACACACACACACACAGAATATGAAAGATAACACAAAAACGTTTCTTTTACTCATGGCTAGTTGTTAGCTAAAGCCATTTATTGTCAAACAACTGTGGTTTCAAAATGGCCGAATCAATAGAATATTCACTTTCCCAACTAGTCAAAAAGTCCAGTTAGATTCTAGAAATGTCTGATCTCCTAATCATTAATGCAGTTTGTCTGCCCCATATTAACCTACACCAGCACAGTATTTGATTGTTTTATTTGCACTGCATACGTCTCACTCCAGCACTTATACCCATTCCATTGTATCTGTGTTACCCACCTAGCTAGATTGTAAGCTCTACAAGGCAGGGACCTCATTACCTCTTGTGGCAAAGCCCTAGCACTTCTATTTATATAAGTTATATATTTATGTACTGAACTATCTATGTATTTATCCCCCTGTACAGAGCTGCGTCCCCAAGTGACGCTACATAAATAAACTATACATACATACATACATGCATGTACAGATAAAACCCATACTGGGTACTGATTTTAAATTGTATTTTATATTGCAGTTTTATTCATTGAATGGCCAATCACTGACGTGGCTATTCCCATAATTAAAGGGCATGTCCACCCCCAAAACTATAATCCCCCCAACTACTGGCCCCATCATGTAGTGTAGTGTAATCCTTACCTCACATCCCAGCTCCATCTGGTTCTCCTGTAGTCCCCCCCCCAAAGTGCCAAAAACTGCCCACCAGGAGGCTAGCAGGGCTCTGCCTCCTACCTTGCCTCAGGTAGATTTTTGCCATGCGTACTGCAGCCATTCTCCCCCCTCCCTCCCCCGATTCCCTCCCCCTAGCGTGAAATGATTCATATGTAAGATTCCCCCTGGGCTCCCAGCCCCAACCGCTATGTTTATATTTTTAGAAAGCTCCCCAAACTTTACTTACCTTTCCTCTTTCCTCCGGCGAAGTGAGCTGCCGGCAGCAGCATCCATGATTGGCTCAGCCAATCACAGACGCGGCTGCCGGTCCCGCCCCTCTGCTTGCATTTTCTCGCAAGCAGAGGGCCGGGAGCGCGGCGGAGGAAAGAGGAGAGGTAAGTAGATTTTGGGGAGCTTTTTAAAGATATAAACATAGCGGTTGGGGCTGGGAGCCCTTGGGGGAATCTTATATACAAAAATTTTATTTTGGGTGGACATACCCTTTAAGGAAAATTCTGAGAGGACCAGTGAAAGGAGGAAGATCAGAAAGAAATATTGGGGATTTTAGATTTTATCATTGAGAGTGATGTTCATTCCATGGTCATGATTTATATGGTTACCCACCATATAAATAATGAAAATCAGTTTGGATGCTAAGGGCCATATTTATTTAACATAAGTGTTCATAAGTGTGAGATTACGGGCGTACATACATGCGATTGGACTTTTACGATAACTTGGGGCATCAAACGCTTTATATTAATAAATATGTCCCTGATTTGCAATGCACGAAGGTTACATTATCCTTTCCAGTGATATTAAAAGACAACTGTATTATCTATGCTCCGCCCCCACCGCAGTCTAGGATATATCCAATAGCAAAAGGTACTTCTTGCAGAATGGGTCTTCCCATTGGTTTGGCCCTGGGCCAGAAGGGGATGATGCAACAATCATACAGTTGTCCTTTAAATAAAGGGCTTGGTGGAGTGAAAGGTTTTTCTGATTTCCCACAGGTAAATCTTTATATAAGAATCATATCTGTTAATTACAAAACAAAAGCATAATTTTTCACACCTGGAAAACTATCCCTGCTTGGCTGACCCGGCATGCAACTAGTTAGACCCGCAATCCAAGCCAAACACTGCCAGCCACCCTTTGAAACTCATGGCAGTTTACCTTAACTCGAACTGCAAATCAGGTAACCCGCAGGTACCCGACTTGATGCAGGACTCTAGCTTGTGCAATTTTTGGGGATAAGCTACAGACCTAAATGGGTTTTTTAATAGAAGACTGTTGCTATTGCCGCATTGATAAAGAAATAGTGTTTCAAGTTCACAGGAATCTTTATTAGGCACTAGAAGCCTTCGGGAAAGGTTAACACTGCAATGATCTATTGAGAATGCTCTTCATTGCTTGTGCAAGCCTGGGGGGCACAAGGATTGATGTGATGAGATAAAGGTTTATATGGCAGTTCCCTTATAAGTAGAATACTGTGTCACGCAACCTTATAAACACATTACTATTAGTTATTCTCACAGCAGATTAGTTGTGACATTCACTGTAATAAGACTGTAAAGCTGGAACCTTAATAAATACCTTACATCTCTATGGCATGTCTTGTGATTATTTCTGTACTTGAATATTGTGTTCTTTCTGTCTAATAAAGTGATAGTGATGTCCTACATAACTACTGTGGTTTTGATGGCACCACGGTATTGTGACTTTCAAGGGGAAATCTGAGCAGCGCCTCAAGGTGGGAAGCTATGAGTGGTTCTTCCAGTCAGATTTCTGATTGTTGAACTCGAACAGAAATCCAATTGGAAGAACATCTAGCCTTGTATGGCTAGATTTAGTGTGGATCTACAGGGCCCCATTCAACATATATTACTTTCAAATTCTCAAAGCACTGCTTGCCCAAGGCCCCAAAACCGGATTGGTTATGCATCCATTGTGATTGGATCTCAACCAATCACGCTAACCAATGAAATACTACCACCGGTTTTGTGGGGTTTTTTTTACCCATAATCCCCTAGAAAAACACCTAAAAGTGAACACAAATGGAAATAAAGCAAAAGCACACAGAAATGTTTATGCATGGCAGTGGGGCATTGGCCTTAAAGCACAATACCGTAAGAGCGTCCAAACCAACTCCCTTACCATTAAGACTACCCAGGATCTAAAGTGCTTGGTCCATACCCCTGGGTTTACTTTTATTTGCAGGGAATCTTTAATTTGAAGTTACAAATGTTGTCTGGTTCTATCTTTATCCCCTTTTGGTCCAGAGCCTAACCAAGGGAAGAAATTCTCTGCAAGCAGGTCCCAGACTGATGTGGGGGCGGAGCTATAATTGTGTGGTGATCAGCAATTCCCTGTGACTAATGGTAAAGCCATGGGAGAGAGCCACTACAAACACAATGGCCAGTAAGCAGTAACGTTTCCAAAACAGAATTCCAGAAGACAAGACTTTCTCTTGCAGATTATCAGTATGAACACAAATTGCAGAATTTCCACCTTTACTCTCAGCAAAATTAGTTTGAAGCAGATTTTAATTTTACTAAAATTACAGTATTATATGGATTTTAACGGAGATAAATTTGTGATAAACAAAATACTGCTTCTTTTCCATATCATTTGCCCTCCAAATAATTGTGGCAGATGGTGTAGGCAGCTATACAGTCTATACCTTGGGGCAAGTCAGACAAGGAACCTTATGCTGACTCCTCGTTTGCGTCCTTGTGAAGCAGCCCAATATTTATACAGTCTGTGAGATACAATATGGAAACGAAGACCTTCTCACAACTGCTCCATTGTAGTGTTTTGTGCTCTGTTTGCACTTTGTGATCCACAAGGACAATTTATTAATAATGTAAATCATGGAAAATTGGCCCCATTGTGTGTGCTGGGATCAGATGTGATTTTCTAACGGACGCCATTTATCGTCTGTTTCTGTAAAAACACAATTAGATATAACCATAGGAAACGCAATTTTCTTTTTAACTGTATTCCCATGGGAAAGGCAATCGCAAACACATGTAAAAGCAGATACGAGCGGGGAAAAACGCGTTGTAAAGGTGCACAGAAAACACAGTGGTTTTTGCGCTTTGCAGTGGGGCCTTTATAGTTTATGCTCTGAGCACCTTTTAAATCACTGCAACTGACTTTCCCTCATGTTTCAATTGCCCTATCAGCTATGTTATTGCACGTTATTGTGTTGGTTTTCATTACGAGCTTCTACACTGGGGGTAAGCAACACTTGCTTGTAATCCTTAAATTTTAAAAAATATAACATATGTAACCTACATGCAATCGCATGTGTGTACAGAAACAACTTTTATTAAAGATATACCATGTTGGCACATCTTCAATTGCTCTAGGCTTTTTACAATCTGCTTAAAATAAAAGGTAAATGCATAATAAATCTGATTACCCTTAATATAGTTTATTTTGCAGGAAATGTCTCTCCTTGTCTGTATCACCGTCCACCATTTTCTCAATTCTCTTTCCCACCATCCCATATACAGTATTTTCTCAGGCTATGTACACAAAGATTTTATAGAATTGTCAAACATTTTTTGCTGTTTTTTCCCCTCCAATATTGGAAAAAACATGGTAAGTTTTTGGATTGTGCAGTCTTCAATAGTCCACACTGAAATATTGGTGGTACCATGTTTTTCACAAACAGCAGACTATCAATAGGTTCAGTAGTCTGGTGGTTTGGAAGATAGGGGCAATATTGACCTGTGTGAACTAGCCCTTAAAGGGTATGTCCACCCTTTAAATAAACTTTTAAACCCCAACCGCATTAATATTATTTGCAGAAACTCCCCCGATACTTACCTTCCCTCTATCCTCTACCGCACTGCCCGGCCCTCTGCTTGCATGGAACTGCAAGCAGGGGGCGGGACTGGCAGCCGCGTCCGTGATTGGCTGAGAGTCAGCCAATCACAGATGTGGCTGCCGGCAGTTCAGAACGGCAAAGGAGAGAGGTAAGTTAAGTAAAGATCGGGGGACTTTCTGTAAATAATATTAATGCGGTTGGGGCTG
This sequence comes from Hymenochirus boettgeri, assembly GCA_019447015.1. NCBI lineage: Eukaryota > Metazoa > Chordata > Amphibia > Anura > Pipidae > Hymenochirus > Hymenochirus boettgeri. Next base: position 50,564,446 of record CM033470.1, on the reverse strand, counting down.
GGGGAGCCATACCTATAACATATTAAAAGGGATTTACACTAGGGGGAGGGAGACCAAAACGGGAGTGAGAGGGAGGGCTGCTCAGAGCATGCCACAAACCTCTCAGAGGCGGAAACAATTTCCCCCTATGCTAGGCTTCTGGTGGCCAGTTTTCTGGACTTTGGAGGGGCATTGCAGGGCAACCATTTGGATCTGGGATGTAAGGTAAGGATTTTTCTACACTACACAGTGGGGCCAGTAGTGGGTTAAATTATAATTTTGGGGGTGGACATGCCCTTTAATAGCAGGTGCTTATATTGTTTTTGAAAATGTCATGCTTCCTTATGCCTAAAATGATGGTACAGTTCAGCATGCCATACATGGGGTTGTTCAAGTTTGTGGATTTTACAATCAACCACTATATTTACTTTAAACATTATATTAAAAAAACAAAGATCGGGTCAGGCAGGTCATTTTCCAGTCACAACCTCCCACAGATTTTAGCTGAAAACTGTAAGATTGTCAGCACGATGTGGGAAATTTCAAAGTTTTTATACACAGATCTACTGCATTGTGTGTACTAGCTCTTAGTTGGTCAGTTAGGCCACATTTTAGTAAATGTTCAGAAATCTGTTCATGGCATTTCAACTTTCTACTAATTTATAAAACAATAACGAACTTGGCAATATTTGACTCAAATAAATGTCTTTTCATTGGTACAACACTAACAATGGTTTCATTAGTACATCACGATTAATATGCAAACCAACATGTGTGTGCTTACTCGGCAGGCTTTGCTTTCTGCCTTTTGATGACTGCTTCCTAAATCTTATAATTCTTCATATAAATCTTATGTACATCAGATGTTTAAATGTTTCCACATACTTTATGCGCTTAACAAATCAATACTCCTATATAACAAGTCAAGTAGCTAAGCTGAAAGCCCTGTGGTTGTAACTAGATATCAGGTATCTTGGGTTTTGTGTGTCTGTGCACTGTGTCCCTTAGTGTAATAAATAAAAGATAAAAATATATAGTATTAAAAAGTGTCCAATATCAGTTTAAAATTGTGATACATCAATAATAAAAATTGGCCATCCAGAAAAACTCACAACCACTTCCTGGTATAAATGAGTGCAGGTGTCTTTATTCAGTACAATTAAAGGGCATGTCCACCCCCAAAACTATAATCCCCCCCAGTAATGGCCCCATTGTGTAGTGTAGTTTAATCCTTACCTCACATCCCAGCTCCATATGGTTCTCCTGTAGTCCCCCCCCAAAGTCCCCAAAACTGCCCACCAGGAGGATAGCAGAGTCCATATAGGACTCTGCCTCCTATCTGGCCTCCGGGAGAAGTTTGGCATGCGTACTGCAGCCCTCCCCCTCCCTCTCCCTCCTGATTAGGATTCCCTCCCCCTAGCATAAAACCCTTTCTATATTATATTCCCACTGTCCTCCCAGCCCCAACCGCTATATTTTTTATTTTAGAAAGTGCCCCAAACATTACTTACCTTACCTCTTTCCTCTGCCGCACTGAACTCCCGGCAGCCGCGTCCGTGATTGGCTGCCGCTCAGCCAATCACAGACGCGACTGCTGGTCCCGCCCCTCTGCTTGCATTTTCTCGCAAGCAGAGGGCCTGGCAGTGCGGCGGAGGAAAGAGGGAAGGTAAGTAAAGTTTGGGGCACTTTCTAATAATATAAATAGAGTGGTTGGGGCTGGGGGGTTAGGGGGAATGTTATACCAAAAATTTTTTTCAAGGGTGGACATTTAAACAGATTATTTTCAAACATATAGACATATATGTCTATATGTTATAAATATATAGCAGTACTCAACGTGTTTCACTGTTTTATGCAGCTTCCTCAGGAGTATTATAACCATAAAGTGCTTCAGTATACTGTTTTTGTAACTAGATATTATATGTAGACCAGTTTCCTTAAAGGACATGTCCACCCTAAAATATGAATTTTCATATATGGTAGGTAGAAGCTGCCCACCCTCAACGGCCATAATATATTTTTTAAAATATGCCCCAATAGTTACTTACAGCCCCTTCTCTCCTGCGCCGTCTTCTATCCAGCTCCCTGCTTTCGGAAGTTGCAAGCAGGGGCTGGTCCGTCATCCATGTCTGTGAAGACGTGACCAATCACAGACGTGGCTGACGTTGTGGAAGATGCTGCGGGAGAGAAGGGTCTGTAAGTAGCTATCGGGGCATTTAAAAAAAAAATATGGCTGTTAGGGTTTGGGAAGCTCTTACTTACCTTCCATAAAGAGGATTTCACGCTAGGTGCCACGGCCTCAGAGGATGGATCCGGATGGTGGGAGGGAGGGGGGCTCCCCTGCACATGGCTCAGACCTTGATGAGGTTGAGACAGAAACAGGCACCGGATGAGTCACTGACAGCTTCTGGGAAGAGCAATGAGAGAAAAGGTCTGGTCTGCAACACTCTAAATGACAAAGGCAAGGATCATGTATAAAACTAAAAATCCTTTATTGTAATAGGCAGTTATAGATGCATTAAAAACAATTAAAAATTACCCAGTATCCTCTTAAAGTGCAATAAATGTAAATACCATACAACTGTGCAAGTAAATATGAATATCTGTTTATTAGTATCAGTCAAGTGAAAGCTATAATTGACACGAATTGATATTGAAGTTATTGGATTTCATCTTGAGACATAACGCTTTCACATTCGATAAGCATTATTACAAACAAATTAAAGGTACTGCCATGGGTGCCACGTGCGCGCCCTATTACGCGAACCTCTTTTTGGGGTGGTGGGAGAGGGAATGCGTATTCTCTGGACCCATGGCAGTGCATACCCAACATGTCCTTTTGTGGCTACATTATATAGATGACATTTTTATTTTGTGGCAGGGGGACAGACTGGAGTTGGACGCTTTTCTTGATCAACTTAACATTAATGAATTGAATATTTTCCTCACGAGAGAGATATCAGACAAGGTAGTTAATTTCCTGGATGTGAGTGTTGCTTTTAGCAATAATAAATTAGTTACGACATTATATTGGAAAAAAACTGCAACTAACTCCCTTTTGCACTTCCAGAGCGCACACCCGAGGGAACTGCTCAATGGTATACCCAAGGGGCAGTTCCTGAGGGTAAGGAGGAATTGCACGGAGGATAGTGATTTCAGAAGAGAAGCAGATGATCTCTTCGCTAGATTTCGGGAGAGAGGTTATCCTAAAAGTCTGCTCACTCAACATCGTTCATATGTAACGAGATTATCCCAACATTCGTTGTTAAAAACAAAAAGAAGAGATAACGATAATAGGGTAAGATTTGTGACTACCTTTAATCAGGAATGGGGGGGTATTAGAAAGGCCTTACAGCGCAATTGGCAGGTACTTACCTCAGACCCTACCATTTCACAGTTTATCCCACCACATCCACAACTGACAGCTAAAAGGGCTAGGAATTTAGCCGATGAGCTGACAAAAAGTCATTTTGAAAGACCCAGTAATCAGACAGGCACGGGCATGAAACTGAGGGGTACATATCCCTGTGGGGATTGCAGTTGTTGCATTCATATAACACGGACAGATCATTTTTGGGATAGTGAGAATCTTAGAAGGTATGACGTAAAACCTTTTATTAATTGCAAGACGAAAAATGATGTTTATTGCATAAAATGTCCCTGTTCCAAGCTATATATTGGAGAGACAACACAACAGCTACAACAAAGACTATCGAGACATTTGTCTCACATAAGACTGGCAAATAGAGACCAACAGGCCAACAAAACTTTAACTTCTTTGGCAGAACATTTCCTTATACATCATGGGGGACAGACCAAAGGGTTACAGTGCTTTGGAATTGATTTGCTTAGACAGCATTTCAGAGGTGGTGATTTAGAGCTTAAACTATTACAGAAAGAAACTGAGTGGATTTTCAGATTAAAGACATTGTCCCCTAGAGGACTGAATCAAGAGATCGATTATACTGTATTTATTTAATAACTTTGTATTTTATAGACTCTCCGTTTTTTGAAATTCATCGGACCATGGCATTACAACTCATACTACCTTGGCTGACACTTTCTACTATATGTATCCACTCTTGGTTTACTTTCATGAATCTGAACACTACAAGTTTGGATGATATTTCTACATACTTACCTTTATATTATTTGACACTGGTGGCTGTTTCATCGAGATTATTGCTGTTGGGCGTATGGACACCAGTGGATGGTGCCCCTTCTGTGAACGGACCTGTCGAACATATGATTAATACCCTGCTATGGACTCTTCGTTATTCGAAACTTAAGTTATCTTGGAAGGCATATCTTATCATACTCACCTTGGATACATTCAAATCTGAACACTACAAGATTGGATAAGTATCCTCTTCTTTTGTACCTACCTTATTATTGTGCGATACTAGTTGGATTAATTAGCACTCAGCAGATTGGACACTGCAATTGTTTTTCCTCCTTTCTAAGATTGATGGAACACTGTTCGTTGAGATTATCGTCATCCGGGGGGTTGAGACCAGCGGATGCTGTTTCTCTCGGGAACGGACCCGATGGACACTTAATCTGTGCCTTCCTATAGGCATTTGGATATTTCAGCAGGACATGGGGGTAACACTTATAATTAAGCGAACCCTTGTTTCAAGATACTCACCTTGTTTCATCGAGATTCCCAGTTTATGGGTCTCTATAGATGTGTTATATTATATGGATTTGAGGTTGTTTTTTCATCAGTGGGTATAATATGGATTTACTGTTAAATATTATATATCATGTAATGCAATATGTATCACATTGGCACCTTGAATTACGTCCTTAGATTTATAATCATGATACTGTGTTCTGTTGATATGCTTACTTTAGCCAAGACTCCGACTGTGGGCAAAAAAAAGAAAAAAAAGGCAGGGTTGTTTTAGAGTTCATTTGGACTATCCGAGATCACATGATGCAGACAGCCTATTAACCAGCTCTATGATTCAAACAGCATTACCTCGTGAGATCTCGCGAGGGAGTGACGTCACGCGCTTGTACGGCGCTACGCTACTTAAGGGGAGGAGAGATAGGCATAGGCCTTAGCTGAGAAAGCTCCCGTGAGACTGAGGCGGAGCGAAACGCATCCTACCATGTGACGATAGGATCCGATTTTATCCCACTTTCTCTTCCTTGCACTGTGTCTCCATTATTGGTCATAAGTAGGGGAACCCCCATGATGTAGACTGACTTGAATTATAGCTTTCACTTGACTGATACTGATAAACAGATATTGAAATTTACTTGCACAGTTGTATGGTATTTACATTTATTGCACTTTAAGAGAATACTGGGTAATTTTAATTGTTTTTAATGCATCTATCCCTGCCTATTACAATAAAGGATTTTTAGTTTTATACATGATCCTTGCCTTTGTCATTTAGAGTGTTGCAGACCAGACCTTTTCTCTCATTTCTCTTCCTTTATTGTTTTTCTGGGTCTAGCACCTCCCTAAGTAGGTATATACATTTTCAGTGCCCTAACGGATCGTTTTTCTTCTATACTGACAGCTTCTACACTGCAGTTTCCTGGACTTAGAAAAGGCACAGCAGGAGAACCATTTGGAGCAGAAATGTAAGGTAAGGATTTTTTTAAACTACAGAATGTGGCCAGTATGGGGTTAAATCTCAGTTTTGGGGGTGGACATGCCCTTTAAAAAAAGCAACAACATATTGGAACTGCTCTGTGTTAATCATTAATTTACAACAAATGACTCCATGAATGGCTTCATCCTTGTACATGTAACACTGAAGGTTGTAACTTGTTGCAACATATACACGTTATACAGAATGGATTTGCTAAGAAGTTTGTTTTTAGGTTATTTATGTGGGTGTGATTGGCATATTATTGGGAATGTGTGTACTGTACCGTAACCTAGTCTAGTAAGGTTCCACAGACAGACAGAAAAACAACTTAAAACGCTGCGATTTTTAGAGGTAGGGGACTTTATGAAAAAGGTGTCCATAATTCTTCAAATGTTTTGCAATTCTGCTCATTAAAATCCCCTAAAGTTGGTTAATGTAGTGTAGGTGTATATTGAAAGGACAACTTAAGCCTCAGAACAACACTGAATCAGAAGGAAGAGTACCTTAACATATAAGCAGTAATCGGTGTCCCACCGATTACTGGTGTGGCCAGTCACTGTACATGTATACAGTTATTTCATCCAGGTCTTCAGGGGGCTACATTTACTTTAATGCTATTTACTGGAAGGGATTTTGCAGTTTATTGGTGTTTTTAGAGTGCATTTTTTCAGATTCTGGAGTGTAAAAGTTTAAGTTTAGTTCTCCTTTAAATCTCCTGCCATGACTGTGGTCCTGTGGTAGAAGCAAAGCAATAAATTATGCCAAAATAATGCTTGTTCTCTAACTATCACACGAACACCTGTTGTTGAGCCACCCATTGGCAGAGCATGATCATCCCTCAGGCAAACTTGTGGAGCCATTCATTTGGTGATGTATTCAGAAGAATATAGTCGATTACAGACACTCACTCCAATTACATTTACTTTAAAGGGCAAGTCCAGCCCCAAAATGAAAACTTACATACAGGTAAATCACTCCCCAAAACCCTAAATGGTAATAGTTTGAAATGTGAAATATATATGTCTAACCTGAAATCCTGCACAATATCCTGTTTCTGCTTCCTGGTTCTTCCAGTTAGTAACTGTCAGTTATGGATTTGACAGTTGACATCACAGCCAATGACTGAATGTCAATCCCGTCTGCCTCTTCTGAGCATGTCCACTTGCAACATATACACGTTATACAGAATGGATTTGCTAAGAAGTTTGTTTTTAGGTTATTTATGTGGGTGTGATTGGCATATTATTGGGAATGTGTGTACTGTACCGTAACCTAGTCTAGTAAGGTTCACGACAGAGACAGAAAAAACAACTTAAAACGCTGCGATTTTTAGAGGTAGGGGACTTTATGAAAAAGGTGTCCATAATTCTTCAAATGTTTTGCAATTCTGCTCATTAAAATCCCCTAAAGTTGGTTAATGTAGTGTAGGTGTATATTGAAAGGACAACTTAAGCCTCAGAACAACACTGAATCAGAAGGAAGAGTACCTTAACATATAAGCAGTAATCGGTGTCCCACCTCTTTTCACCTCCCAGTATCACAGAGTGTGGTCACCGACCATTGTGTTCTTTACACATGCTCAGTAGAGATGGACTAGAACTTGAACCCGAGTTTGAGCTGAACTATTCGAGTTCGAACGGACTTGGACTTCAGGAACTATCCCGGACCTGGATTTTCGATATTTTCCGGACTTTCAATAATTATGGAATGTTCGAACTTTCGAGGCACGCGAATATGCGAGTAAAATGTCTATTATACCTATACGTGAGTAAATATCGAATCCACAAGTAAAATGTCTATTATACCAATACGTGAGTTAAGATAGAATTCTCGAATCCGTAAGTAAAATGTCTATTATACCTATTCACAAGTATCGAATCCGCGTGTAAAATGTCTATTATACCTATACGCGAGTATCAAATCCGCGTGTTAAATTTCTATTATACCTATACGCGAGTATCGAAACTGCGTGTAAAATGTCTTATACCTATACGCGAGTAAATATCAAATCCGCGAGTAAAATGTCTATTATACCAATCTGCAAGTATCGAATCCGCGAGTAAAATGTCTATTATACCTATACATGAGTAAATATCGAATCCGCAAGTAAAATGTCTATTATACCAATCCGCGAGTATCGAATCCGCGTGTAAAATGTCTATTACACCTATACGCCAGTAAATATCAAATCCGCGATTAAACTGTCTATTATACCAATCCGCGAGTATCAAATCCGCGAGTAAAATGTGTATTATACCTACACGCGAGTATCAAATCCGCGTGTAAAATGTATATTATACCTATACGCGAGTAAATAACGAATTCTCGAATCCGCAAGTCGTTCATTGGATAATTATCGAATGTTTAAATGCGAGAGCTCGAAAGTAGTGCGCGTGAGAGTAAAATAGATTTTTCGAAAGTCCTGTATATTCGAACGTGTTCCCCAGACCATTTCCCAGGTTCCACAGCCATTTACATTAAGTTACCATTGATATTTTAATTGTATTTCGTTCAAACTTTTCGAACTATTTGATTCCCATTGACTTTAATGGGTCCATTTTCGAACTTTCCATATAGTTTAGCCATCTCTAATGCTCAGTCCTTAGGATACTACAGGAGCTTGTTCGTCAGTTCGTCACACCCACTAGTAGCATTTAGCCAATCCTTTCACAGGTTAGGGAGCATGTGACTGAGGCCATGGGTGTGGCCAGTCACTGTACATGTATACAGTTATTTCATCCAGGTCTTCAGGGGGCTACATTTACTTTAATGCTATTTACTGGAAGGGATTTTGCAGTTTATTGGTGTTTTTAGAGTGCATTTTTTCACATTCTGGAGTGTAAAAGTTTAAGTTTAGTTCTCCTTTAAATCTCCTGCCATGACTGTGGTCCTGTGGTAGAAGCAAAGCAATAAATTATGCCAAAATAATGCTTGTTCTCTAACTATCACACGAACACCTGTTGTTGAGCCACCCATTGGCAGAGCATGATCATCCCTCAGGCAAACTTGTGGAGCCATTCATTTGGTGATGTATTCAGAAGAATATAGTCGATTACAGACACTCACTCCAATTACATTTACTTTAAAGGGCAAGTCCAGCCCCAAAATGAAAACTTATTTACAGTTAAATCACTCCCCAAAACCCTAAATGGTAATAGTTTGAAATGTGAAATATATAAGTCTAACCTGAAATCCTGCACAATATCTTGTTTCTGCTTCCTGGTTCTTCCAGTTAGTAACTGTCAGTTATGGATTTGACAGTTGACATCACAGCCAATGACTGAATGTCTATCCCCTGTCTGCCTCTTCTGAGCATGTCCAGGCTCAGTACAGGCTCAGTACAGGTTTCTAAGTTGCTCAGTTTCCATGAGGCCTCCAGAAGCATAGCAGGCATACAGTAATGAATTCATAGGACAAACTATGATATATCAACATATTTTAATGAGGCCATTCTTTCTAAAAGATGTTCTTATGAGGGTGGAGTTGTCCTTTAAAGCATAAAGGCTTGATAAAGTAGCACGTTGCTCTGAAACATGTTGCATGTAATAAAAAACGTTTGCAGTATAACTGTGCTCTAGGCTCTCACACCACTGCAGTCAGGAGGCAAATATCACGTCCTGTCTCTTCAGTTAATTACTTTGCCCAAATTCCCTCATCATTTATTAACATGCATTTCTATCAAACAACTTGTTCAGATAGGACAAAACTGTTTTGGGCCAACAATGTTGATGTGTATAAGGCTGACAAAATAATACAACTGCACCTTCATCTAATTTTACTCCCTTTGCCTAACATTACAGTTTGTTTAAAGATCACAAACCATTAGTTTGACACATATACAGCGGTAGCTAGAAATCAGGAAAGGAACCATATTTATACAATCCCTGCACAAGTCAACATGGTTTTAGACTAGATGGATCTGCTAAAGTACCCAGCATGCTGTTCTATACCTACCTAGTTAGACTGCCCAAGCAGGACAGATATCTCTCCAATCAGCTATGTGTAACTTGGTCAAGGCAGTATCAAAATAAGGAAGACAAACATGTACATGATGAAAACCTTACACTGTACAGTAGGGATGGCCGGTTCCTGGATCCACCGCGGATTTATCCTGTTCGCGAACGGTGGATTTTGCGCCTTCCGAACTTCCGATTCGCCGATTTTTCATATTTTCGAAATTACGGGGTTTCGCGGATTTTCGAAAATGTTCGAAAATACGAGAAAACACGTAATTTCGAAAATGTTCGAAAATACGAGAACACGTAATTTCGAAAATGTTCGAAAACGCAAGGATTTCTCTTATTTTCCTAAATACGTATTTTCGAAAATTTTCGAAATTACGCGGATTACTCATTTTCGAAAATACATATTTTCGAAAATTTTAGAAAATACTAGTTTTCTCGTATTTTCGAAAATTTTCGAAAATACGGAAAATATCATAATTTCAAGGGTGTTTTTCATTTTAATGGGTCCGCTCGCGGATTTTCGAATTTTCGATTTTTTACGAAAATTCGCGGATCCTCGAGCGGACCGGATTTTGCGAAGTTCGGACATCTCTACTGTACAGTAAATGCTTAGTGCATATATTGAATGTGATGTGTCCATTAACAATGGTTTTATACAGAACATGGCACATGAAACACACTCTGACACGTTAATATGTTATCTTAAAAACCTTTATTTACATTAACACTAGCAGCAGGACATGGGGTTACAGAAACCTGAGGTTATAATTGGCCTTTAGCAAAATGTGCCTTTGTCCTTCAACCAAATGGGGAAAAAAAGATTATTCTAAACAAATGGCTTTGGAGGTTCTCGTGTCCCATCCAAGATGCGATTAAATAAAAACAATAATGGCAGAAATGTCACTGAATTCCAGTGTTACAGTCTGTTGCACTGATCGGTATCAAAACATCTCCATCCACTGGCTGAACAACGGGATGGAAGCCACAAAAAAAGCAATTTCACAGTTACAAAGCTTTTTGCTTGATTACCAATGATGTGCACATGTATGGCATGCAAGAACTATGGCAACAAGAAACAGAATTAATGTCATTCTAAACTACTAATTAGCAAGGTTGTGTATAGTAGATAAAAAGGTTACCATGAATTGTGTAGTGTTTTTCTAACCACATTTATTCACGTTAATAACTTTCAACTTTTACTTAACTTATAGAAGATCAACAGGCTAAGGCTCCCCCCCCCCCCGACTAATAGCAGAGAAACTATTATTTAAAATGATGTGTCACTTGCTACCACAGAGAGTGCTATACAAAGAACCAGCAGTGCAAAGTGAAAAAATATTTAAAAAGAGTAGCCAATAAAGTCACTTGATCTTGTTTCCAGCCCCTAGTAATGGGAGGAGCTGAAGAAGGTCATTAAAGAGGCAGAACAGCAATAAAGAAGTGACTTAAGTTTTCTACAGCAGAAGATTTTGAAGAAACTATTCTCTGTGTAGGAATAAAGGACTAGTGCAATCAAAGAAAGTGACACATTGTTTAATTGCCATTTTATCAGCTATATGTCAGGATGAATGAGTTTTGGCATATAGATCTCAATCAGGATTACTGCCTCTAAAGCTACTTCTCTTTTTTCAATATATTATTTCACTGTGGTGCTACTTGTAAGTAAGTGCTACAATATATAAATTAAGAATCTAAGTCCTTTTTAGGTTATAATTCAGTGGAATGCCTGTGCAAGTTTCTAATGACCTTTACCATAGCTGAAAAACAACCAGACCTCTTTTTAGTGCTTTTAACTATGCCTATTCAAGACTAACAGGGAGATTCAATAAAAGTTCTTATCGTTTAAAATGGTGCTAATTTTGCCCTAACCAATCAGAACTTATGTAACATTTGAAAGCTAACATCTGATTGGTTGGGGCAAAATTAGCACCATTTTAAACGATAAGAACTTTTATTAAATAACCCCCTAAAACTTTAATGGTTAATTATATGCAAAAAATTATTTTAGTTGAGGATCCGGTTGTTATTCTTACCTTCAAAAAAAAGGGGGGTGTCTAGATATAGGGGGAATCCTTCTTCAGTTATCTTTCAACAGAACCAAGAACAGCACATGCTTAGAGACTAAGCCAGGGTGTGCTATGATTGGTTCATCTTTGGAAGGTGGTGTCATGCATACTAATTAGAGCAGGCAGACTAATGAATTACATGTCCCCTAGGCATCCTGGCCTGATGAAGGAGAAAAGAGCTGATGACAAAGATTTTTACCTTTCAGAAAGTAAAAATAACTGCCTTAGCCTTATTAAAAGTATGGGGGAATCTGAATGGATGTCTGAATTATATATATAGTTATACTGGATATCTGAACTCACATGACATTTCTTTACAAATCACATTTCTTTTCTTAACAACATTTTAAAGGCAACTTTGGTAATTTTGAAAGTTTTACTGTCCCGCAGGTTGTTTGATAGGCAGCATATCCAATATATAAATATAACTACATACTCAACAGTTTTAATGCTTCATTACATACATTCCAGATACAGCAATGGCAACTAAAACAGATAACAATGCAACTAAAATGTGCTGTAACCAGATGCAGTGTTCGATCTGAGTTTCCAGTCTTCTGTTTGTGTCTATCAGTTGATTTAGCTAAGGAAAGAGACAAACGTGGTATTAATGATACAAGATGGGACATAAAAAAGTTAAAGGGACACTAAAACTGAATAAAATGACTTGCTATTACCCTTTTCTATATTTTTAGTGCTGTCAGGAACTTGATCCCTTTTTGCTCTCAGTGCTCCCTGTCACTAGATCTCCTTGTGTCCTGTTCAGCTCACTCCTAGTTAGTATGCATGTCTCCTCTCTATGTATCCACCCCCTCCCAAAACTGAGGCACAAATGGAGTGTGGAGCATGTGCAGTGGAGATGATCTGTGCCCCCTAGAGCCAATAGCATTCACCCAGTGCTGTAGCGAAAGTGGAACTGATTTGCTATGGGAAGGTAATCAGCACTAGGAGCTGTAATAACTGCTTAAATGAAGTAAGATTTTCTTTTAGCAGTAGTGGGGAGTGGGGGGACTTTGTAATTGATTTCTTTAAGTACAGTGCTACATTACGACTACAGTAACACAGCAGCTAACTGCAGGATTGGGGTTTTCTGCACAGACAGAGCACAGAGCAACAGATAATGCTTATTCCTTTTCCTGATCTTAATGCTCAATTAATTAGCTATAGTGACAGAGAAATAAGCTTTACTTTTATAGAATGGAGAGTTTTACATGTAGGGTGCCAGGGAGAGGGGCTGGGTGATTGACAGTCCTTTACTGACTAGCTGCGCCCTACCCCCTTTAAAAATAGCTCAGAGCTAAAAAAAAACAAGGATTTAAGATTGGTGGTAATTACTGTGGGATTAAATGTAAAATGATTTGGCACAGTTTACATGTCCTTTAAGTAGTGCAAATAAGGATAGGAAAATAAAGACCCGAAATAGCTTGTCTGGGATAACAGTGAAAGCAAATGCTGTATGGATGTGCTGTATGGATTCACAGAAACCATATTCTTCAATTATTTAAACATTATCATTAACACATATAGATGCAATAGACTAGTTAATAGAGGGAGAATGGAAGGCCTGCACACCCACAGGAATTTCGTTAGGCGAAGCGCTAAAGGGCTGACCACCGGCAAAGGATCGCACGTGTATGGGTGATGGGTTAGTGGTGAATCTACGAGGACATCACCTGGGAACAGTATCACTCTGCAGTATCAATGGGTAAAAACAATGCCTGCAGCATTTACAATATTTCAAAAGACATTTACTGCTGTGGCCACAGGAAATATATCTTACTACTTTATAGTGACGTCTAAAAGCAGTAAGAGTGAAGTTAACCTGTGCTGACCTAAATCCTCCTCCTAAACACTTTCAGTCTAGTCTAAACATGAAAATCCTACTATGATGTAGGGCTACTTTTTTAGGCACATTGCCTGGCATCACAGTGATACGAGCAGCCAATGGAAACAGAGTAGAGATTAGACATGGAAATACTCTTTGAGATTACTCTTAGAGCAGCACAATTATTACATTAAAAGGACAAATGTATTGTCCAAGCTCCGCTTCTTCAGTCTGTGATCTACTAAACCAAAAAAAACCCGATTCTTCAAAGAATCTAACCCCCACCGATACCCTCTGACCCCCTTCCCTCCCCCGTGAACTGGGGAGATCAGCGTAACAGCCTCCCTGCATCCCCCTTGTGCATACGGTGGGGCGCTGACTCGTGCTAGTGCGGAGCTTCCGTGGTGCGTCTGTGGGATAGTATAGAAGATGGGAAATAGCACTTCTTGCAAAACATGTCTTCCCATTGGTTAGGCCCTGGGCCAGAAGGGTGGTGGAGCAACAACCCTACAGTTGTCAGACAGTTGGTGTCGAACCCCCCACCGAAACTTCTTCAAGAACTAAGCTTTAAGTCCAGTTGATCTAATTGAATACAACAGATATACCATGACCTGGATGAATGAGAACCTTCACACATATACCATGACCTGGATGAACGAGAACCATCACAAGATATAAATAATATTTTGTCATAACGAAGCTACATTTGAAAGTAATGAGTAATTTATTAACCACAAGACTAAACTTCTTCTTCCATCGTATTGTTGCCAATTAAATCTTTCATCTTTTACTTTAACCAGTGCTTGAAAACAATGATCAATTTTTCGGTTCTGAATCAGCCCTTGTAAAAGGTTCATTGTTCAACCCCTTAATACATTTTAAATATTTTCAGAAGTTGGTTGGTGGATCTATAATCCATAGGAAGGTAGGATAGCCTATTACTTCCTCCCTGAGTGTAGTAGAACTAAAGCTCCACGGAGCTACCCTTACCCGCGAATGCTGTGCTTGCTGATTCTAAACAGCGGATCACCAGGGTTATCCCAGCATCCCTCTTATTTTTATCTACACAGAGGATAGAAAGGACATCAGCCTGCCGATCAGCAGTTAGAAGCTTAATGGTAAGTTAAAAGATGATGCGGTTTAGTTCTATTGCGCAGAGTAAAGCAGAAGTTAGCTATCCTTCCTCCCTGTAAATCAAAGTTCTGCTTGGCAGCCATTTAATATATTCAGTTTAGTGTCCCTTAACCGTAACAAGAACAGAAGAAAAATTAAACAAGAAAGGCAGCACCAGTCACTGGTTACAAATAATTTAGTCTCTTACCTTAAATTGCAAATGGTCATTTTCTGAGAAAGAGTTATTGATTGTGTTTGATTTCAGGTGTAATGAGGCAGGTTTGCAGTTTTCAATAACATGGCATCTTAGTCTGTGGGTGGGAAAAAAAATAGTGGAATAAGCTTACAGGGTTATTCAATAAAAGTTCTTATCGTTTAAAATGGTGCTAATTTTGCCCCAACCAATCAGATGTAAGCTTTCAAATGCTTAATAAAATCTGATTGGTTGGGGCAAAATTAGCACCATATTAAACGATAAGAACTTTTATTGAATCTCCCTGTATATGTCTTGTACAAGGCAATCAAAAGAATATAGGCACAGGTTACACGAAAGCAGGCAGGTCCAACCTGTTTGACAATTTCCAAAACAATTTCCAAACAATTTCCAAACCTTGGAGCTGTAGTTTACAAACATTTAGGGACTAGTGCAGGTTGGATGTTCCTGCACTAAACAACGGCCTTATTTATTTATTTACCTAGACTTTAATACTATTTAGCACTATTTGTGTAATTAGTCCTGCTGTCAAGGTAAAATAAAACTGAATTTATTTCCAAGATAATGAAATGACAGTATATTGTTCTTACAACATATTTATTGTAAATTTAGCCTGTGCTATTAATTTCCAGAAACCAACCAGATGTTAGCTTTTTAATGGGCTTCTATAGTTAGATAACATCTGATTGGTTGTTGTACAATAGCATGGGCAAAGTAATGCACCTTTTATTTCCTCGGCACCTAAGTCATTAAAACTGTAGATAACAATCTTTATACATGTAACAAACTATATATAATAGCAATATTATAATATAAAAGGTCCATTTATGTCCTATAAATGATATCCTTATAAAGGACTTAATAATAGCATCAGTGCTTATCTATGTCATAACAACTAATACTTTTGTACCGGTAGAATAAAATGTGGACTAATTCAGTTAGTGTGACTTTAAGACAGGAATTGTTGCGGCTGCAAAGGTGTCACAAAAGACACCCGCACATCCAGCACAAGCTATTTAACACCATTAGCGTGACCTTTTAATGCCAGCTGTATTTCTGTGGTTAATCCTGTTGTGGATTTACCTAGAGACTTAAAATCAATATTAAATAGCTAGAACCCAAGCATTTGCAGCTCTGGTTAAATTACCCTTTTTCAAATGAGAACATGTTACATGAAACATGTAGTTTGGTTAACACATTAAACAGAAAGTCCACAAAGACCTTGTTGTTGACATTCTTCTGATAACACCTCTTAAACACAATGCAATCACACCTTGCATAAGAAGGTCCCCAACACCTGGCTGTGATATGCTAATTGGGACTTTCCAGGGTACATAATTGCCACAGATTCTTGTACAAGTCATTCTGAATTGAGAAATCCAGTCGGATGACTAGCGAAACATCTTTAAGGAGTAAACTTTAAGTCCATTTGATCTAACTAAGTACAACAGATTTACTTAATAGGATTACTCTGATTCCAAGGAGAGGCCATTGAAAGGATATAAGATGTGCACATAGTGTGAAAGGGTTTACTTTTGCTTGCTAAAGATAACGCTTCATACATACTTGCGATCACTGGTGCTGATCCACGACTCACAAGGTGTATGCATGACCATTTTGACCGATAATCGGGCCAGGCGAATCTTCAACGAGCCTTGACCGAACATCCATTTCGACCGGCAAAGTGCCCATACACTCTACGATTATCACCCGAAACGGCCGGGCATACACATTTTGTGTCGCGGGTCCGCAATTAAATCCATGTTCAACCGACATGTTTCGGGTCACACGGACCATTTCTCTATACTAGAGAAAGGGTCCATGTGACCCGAAACATGTAGGTCTGTAAACAGGATTGACTAGAGAATACTAGTAGGTGTGACTTGCTGTAACAAGATCCTGCAGTAGTTTAGGTTTGGGCATGTGCAAAGAACACAGTGGTCTGTGAACACACTGTGCGATACTGGAATGATGGAAAATAAAACTCCATCCCATGTAAAGCCTCGTACAGACGTTGGATAATTGTCGTACGATGCAGCCGCCGAACGAGCAATCACACAATATTCGGACGAAAATATAGCATCAACGATCGTCAAAGTCCAACGACCGTCGACTATTGTTGGCTTTTTCCGACGATCAGCCTGGCGGATTTGTTCTGCCGATTATCGTATATTTGTACATGGTCGGCAGATTACAGTTAATGTTGTACGAAAAAATATATAAAAGGTGCATGCGCTGCTTTCGTAATTGCGCGAAGATACGAACGTTACGTTACGTACAAATGTCTATATCTAACGACTATCGTGGTGACTATTGTTGCTGTGTGTACAGATGTCATTTCAATTATGAGGATTAACGATAATGTCGTTAAACATTCGGCGGCTGCATTGTACGGAAATTATCCAACGTGTGTACGAGGCTTTAGAAAGGTAAATTTCCCAGCACCCACATCAAAATAAGAGGTAAGAGACAAATTACTGCTTTTGCATCAAGGTGCTCTGCCTTCTGAATTAGTATTGTTATGAGGCTTTAGTTCACCTTTAATAATTAGGGCACAATTGTTTTTAGGTATTTAAATTTAAAGCAGCAAAAACTCATTTGCATTCATGATGGGAATTTTTACATTCATGTTGTTACAATAAATAGTTGTGAATTCACCTGATTAGTGTGCTTCCCCATATTTTTCTTGTGCTAGAGAATTTTTAAAGGACATGCTGTGAATTACTAGTTTCCTTATTGGGGCACCTAACCCTTTTAAGACTAAAATATTGAGCTATAAAATTGGCTCCATTGATATTTGACTTTACGGCATATATCGCCACGGCAAAAATATTGACATTGAAAATTGCTGCTTTTATAAAAATGTCAATAACACAAGTCATCATTGCCCAGGCTACCAATCCAAAATTGTTGATAGCCATCTTTTATAAATATACCCCATAGTCATAGATCTGTTCCAGTGTCTCTAAATTAATTATTTTTACCCAATAAGTCCATTGAAAGACCGAACAAAAGTTGACCTTGACCTTTGTATGTCTAGCTTAAGTGTGATCATCCCAATAAGTCTACTAGAAAGCAAAGGAAACATTCTGTACCATCTGATTCACAGAGTGCTAAACATGGCCTTCCAGTCTAACTGAGCACTGTCTAGACAAAATGTTGAAGGTTTTAGCAGTTTTTATACTGGGTCAAGCAAGAGACAGTGAGGATTCAAGGACTGAATCTATAGAACGGAGGAGCACTTTAGTATAGGAAGTCAATCATACCAGACAGTTACTTTTCCCAAAAGAGTGGTCATCTGGCAGCTGACATCTATGTATTATTGGCCATGCACATATTCATTTGGACCCAGCAGAATTTGCCATGGAGTCTGGCAGATATTATCTTGAATTTTTGAACATGATCCTAGAATTTTTTTAAAGGGCATGTTAAAAACTTTGTTATATAGTAGCTCTCCCTCCCCCAGCCCCAACCGCTATAATGAAACTCCCTTTCCTCCGGCATACTGCCCTGGCCCTCTGCTTGCATGAAACTGCAAGAAGGGGGGCGGACCGGCAGCCGCGTCCGTGACCCATTTAATGTCATTTTTATAATATTGAACAGATGCTGACTGAACTACATGTCTTTATTTGTGGTGTGATCTGTTTCCCTTGGGGGATATACAATATGTAGATGCTGAACATGTTAGCAATTAAAATAAGGAAGAGAGAAGACTGCAAGTTTCTTTTGAAGCATTTCCAATTTGTTGTTCTCCATTAGAAAGAACTAACGCATTCCATTTGCAAAACGAGAACACCTAAATATGTTACTTCCATTAATTACTTTAATCAGTCTCAAAACCTTTACTCGAGATCCCTAGCCTGGCACAACAAAACAATACTTCAAAAAAGACTTTGATCAGCTGAGGCAAATATTAATTAACCATACAGCACAAAAGAATACTGCTTAAATTTAGAGTTGCCTCCCAGCTTTATTCCACCAAGCCTAGAATAAAGAATGAACAGAAATCAATTAACACTATATTAAAATAAGAAGCCAGATAGTCATTTAACATTTGTTCATTTACTCTTAAATTTTGTTTCCTTCACAAAATACGTAAAACACCTCAGATACTTATAGACTACCAAATTTAGAAAGTAATGGCTAAACGGGTCAGTAATGACATAGGGAGCAACTTCCTGAATAAATTTATACTATTTATTGTTTCCCCCTCTATAAAGCACTTTTTATGGGTTCTTGTTTCCACAGTTCAGAAACTGTAAAGCCTCGTACACACGCCAGATCATTTTCGCACGATTTGCCCGATTAACGACCTATCGTGAGACATCCGTGCGAAAATGAAACTTTAACGATCTTCTAAGACCAAGGATCCACGACTAATCTCACCTATCTGGTGATCAGCCTGGCGGATTCGTTCTGCCGATTGTCGTTTGTTTGTACATAGTCGGTAGATTATCGGTAGAGTGTAATGGAAGATTGAATGAAATACACATGTGCAACATTTCGAGATCACGCGATATTCTGAACGTCACCTAATACGTACGTCACATAACACCTTTACCAACGAACATTATCTATCCACTATCGTTGATGTATGTACAGGTGTTGTTGGCAGAACTAGTGTATAAAGAGATGGTTTCTGAACGTTCATTGGGCACATCGTACCAAAATGATCTGACATGTGTACGAGGCTTTAGAATACATACCTGTGCTCCATAACTTTATTTCTAGGGACTTCTTTCCAATATTGTGCGAGTTCCTGTGCATTAGCACCAGAAGGCTGTTCCATTTCTGCAGCCATTACTAAGAAACGGTCCTGGAGAGAAGCTACAAAGGCTAAAAATTAAAAAAATAAATGAAAAAGTAATTAGAAAGAAAAACAAGATATTAAAATGTAATGCCAGCCGCACACTGCACATTTATGCAAAATTATAAAGTGGAAACACATTTATCAACTTCAACCAGTCTACTTGAAAGCAAACTCTTACCAAAGGCAGTGCCATCAATCAAATGTTCATCGTTCAATGGGAAAGTTGTGACAATATCAACAATGCAGGCTACAAAATAAATCTAAAGTTTCTTCTTTGTGTTATGTATCTAAGTGATATTTTCTAAATGATAGTGAGCCAAATGATGTTTTAAACACATTAGGCTGCAATGTGTTGATAATGTCTCGAAGTTGAAACATTTATTTTGTGGCAACTGCATTTAACCTAAAGGGAAACGATGAGTAAACATTGCTTAAGATAAATGTTGTCTCTTCCGATTAGAAAGTCCTGTGTTCAAGCTAATAAAAATCACTGGAAGGGGAATTCCACAAGCTACATTTAGTTTTGCTACTTTTTTTCCCAAAGCAACCACAGCTATTCAAAAGGAAACTATTTAGTGTGAATCCTTTCCACTCACCGAGGATTTCAGTAAATCTAAGGCTGGGAACACACAGGCTGATATTATGACCTCACTGACTCATATTGCGATATTTCGGTACTTTTTAGGCCACAACCCGGCTGACCGGTCAATTGGGTCAAAATGTCACAATGTACCCAGCCTAATACACAACCGTAAAAATTAAACAACAATTTGTTTTTATACCTTAATCAGGGATATCTGCTAAAAAAGTAATCAGGTCTAAAACATTATTGCAGACACTCTCAGGGCGGTGTAATAAAAGTTCTTATCATTAAAAATGGTGCTAATTTTGCCCCAACCAATAAGATGTTGTTGTTGTTGCCCCAACCATTTGAATTTAGCATCTGATTGGTTGGGGCAAAATTAGCGCCATTTTTATCGCCCTGTATTTGTGTTGCTTGAATTCCATCCTGTACTCCTGCATCTATTCGTTTATATTTAGCGAATGCTGGGAGATGTAATTTTAAAACATCTGGAGGGCCTCATGTTGGGCATCCCTGATCTAAATCCCAATGGCCTTTTTTTGTTGCACCTTAATTGAGAAAATGATGCATTGCTTGCATCTCTTCCAATGTACAGTGCAGTAAACAGTAATAACAGACGGTAACTCAAAGATTAATTTAGAATTCATTTTATGTGAATGTTCCAACACACCTGCGTGTAGAGAAACAACAATATCGACAGTTGATCCTGGTTCACAGCTACTGTTACTTGGTTTAACTCTGTATTTATCAGGGGCGGTTGTTCTTACCTAAAATCAGTAAACATATTTGTAGATTCTATGCAATACTTACATTTGTAAATGTTAGATACATAACAACCATATAAACACAATAAATTTGTTTTATTTTAAAACAGAACAGACATGCAAACTTGCTGTTAACTCTCAATGTATAATAATGCTGAAAGAGCAGGGAAGAATCCAACTTTATTTAGGAGGTTTACAGTTATGAGATGCCATAGCATAACAGACGATACTGTGTTTTATTACTTGTTTTGAGAGTGGCTGCCCTAAAGGGTTATGTAAAAAATTGGTTCCAACTGTCCGTTGGCTCTTTCGACGTCGTCCAGGATGAAAGACTGTTGGTCGTGGCTAAGGTAGCTTCGACCAACAGTTAGTTTGCCAGGGCTGAGCGCGTGATCCTTAGATGTCCGTTCGTTGGTCTGATTTGGACGAATGAGCGGTCGCACGCTGGTCACATCTGTCTGAACAAACCATCCAATATTTTGGCCGAACGACCTATACAGTCAAATGGACCTGCTTTTCACTTGTGGAAAGGCTCTAGCACTTCTATTTATATAATTTATATTAAATTATTACTATTTAGTGAGTGCTCCTAATTGCCCCCACCCTCCCTTACTCACTGCCTTCTTGTAGTGTCTGTGACACTTATAAGTTCTGCACAGCCTCACCATGGACACTGCTCTGCTTACACATCTCCCCCTCCCTCCCCTTCCTTCTTTTCTCTACTAATTCTCTTAAGAGATAAAGCAACCTCTAGCTATCAATTATAGGGTTCAATCTTATACCAAAAAGTAAGTTTAAGTATAAATTTGGCTTGAAAGACCGCATTTTGGAAGGGAATTTGTGTGTTTGTGCTGCAGATTTTAAAACTCAATAAAGCCAATGATAAGGACATTGTTGTTTTTTTACTTACCCTTTAAATATGTCACATGCATTAAAGGTAGGTCAGTTGGTATGTGTGTATTCATATCAGGTTGAGGGATAAAATACTAACTTTTTTGATTGGTCAAAATGTGTTTTTTGACTATAGTTACCCTTTAAACATGGCTGCCATGGAAATGGAAGAGTGGGTCAGTAGATGTGTGTACCTGTGTCGGGTTGGGGGTTAAAGAAAACAAACTTTTTTGATTATTGATCAAAATTAGTTTTTTTGACTTTAGTTACCCTTTAGGTATGGCTGCAACAGTAATGGAGGGGTAGGTCAGTAGGTGTGTTTACCTGCATCACCTGCAATAAACACCTACTGCGAATAAAGACTGGTGTGCACAGCATTTCTTCTCTGCATCACGTTGGGGGTTAAAAAAAACAATTTTTTTAGATTATTGATCAAAATTAGCTTTTTTGACTTTAGTTACCCTTTAAGTATGGCTGCCACAGTAATGAATAAGTAGATCAGTAGGTGTGTGTACCTGGGTCTGGTTAAGGGGGGTATGTCTTTTTTGTGGATACAAACATAAAACTAGCTTTTACTGAGGATAAATCTAAATTAGTTTTTTTTTACTATAGTTACCCTTTAAGTATGGCTGTCACAGTAATGGATAAGTAGATCAGTAGGTGTGTGTACCTGGGTCTGGTTGAGGAGTTATGTCTTTTTTTGTGTTTACAACTATAAAACTATCTAATATTGAGGAAAAATCTAAATTAGTTTTTTTTAACTTTATTTACCCTTTAAGTATGTCTGCCAAAGGAATAAAGGGTAGGTCATTAGGTGTGTGTACCCGTGTGAGGTTGGGGGTATGTGTTTTTGCATGTATGACCATATATCTAACTTTTATTGATGATTGATCAAAATGAGTTTTTTTTACTATAGTTATCCTTTAAGTATGGCTTCCATGGGAATGGAAAGGTAGGTCAGTAGGTGGGTGTACCTGTGTCTATGTGGGGGGGTTGGGGGTATCACCGTTTGTATTTATGACCATGAAACAAACTGTTTTAAAATATCCACATTTGAGGATTGTTACCATTATAGTCTATGGGAAAAAAATGTCCCGAAATTCGCAGATAACATCATAACGCTTCCGCGGATTCCATAGCTAGAAGATAGCACACTTCTCCTATATGCCCCGCACGTCTGTACCGAATTTCATGTCTCTAGCACAAAAACTGTGGGAGGAGATACAGTCCAAAAAAAAAAAAAAAAAAAATAAAGAAGAAAGAAAGAAAGAAAGAAGAAGAAGAAAGAACAGGAATTTGTCTTTTTCAAGACAAATTAAATAGTTTAGTTTAAATATTATAAATATAAATGGAAATAACCATAAAAGAACTCAAGGCCCAATCATTTGTTTCAGTTTGTTTAAATGAATAGATTGTTTACATTGTAGTACCTTAAATGCAACAGTATTTTTTGTCACATTGTTCAGCACAATAATACATTTTCTCTCTCCACTTTCCTTTGACCCAAAATTCAATTCTTCTGCTGGGCTAAAAAAAGCAAACAAGTGTTGGAGAATTAATGTTATATAGAACAGATTAAAGAAAGGACATCTAAAGGTAGGCACAAGACCACCAAACATACTGTAGACAAGCACTGGCATATTTACATTTCACATAAAAGGACCAGGTGGTTTTACGGTGTGCATCATTTTTGCAGTTTCTGTGTTTTTACCTACAAAATGTCTGTTTAATTATTAGTTTAATGGCATAACTTATAAAGGTGGGTACCTTCTAGACCTCTGATAAAAGTGGGTACCTTCTAAACCTCTGATAAAAGTGGGTACCTTCTAGACCTCTGATTAAAGTGGGTACCTTCTAGACCTCTGATAAAAGTGGGTACCTTCTAGACCTCTGATAAAAGTGGGTACCATCTAGACCTCTGATTAAAGTGGGTACCATCTAGACCTCTGATTAAAGTGGGTACCTTCTAGACCTCTGATTAAAGTGGGTACCTTCTAGACCTCTGATAAAACTGGGTACCTTCTAAACCTCTTATAAAAGTGGGTACATTCCAGACCCCTGATAAGTGGGCACATTCTAGACCTCTGATAAAAGTGGGTACCTTCTAGACCCCTGATAAAAGTGGGTACATTCTAGACCTCTGATAAAAGTGGGTACCTTCTAGACCCCTGATAAAAGTGTGTACCTTCTAGACCTCTGATAAAAGTGGGTACCTTCTAAACCTCTGATAAAAATGGGAACCTTCTAGACCTCTGATAAAAGTGGGTACCTTCTAAACCTCTGATAAAAGTGGGTACCTTCTAGACCTCTGATAAAAGTGGGTACCTTCTAAACCTCTGATAAAAGTGGTACCTTCTAGACCCCTGATAAGTGGGTACCTTCTAGACCCCTGATAAGTGGGTAAGGTACATTCTAGACCCTGATAAGTGGGTACATTTTAGACCCCTGATAAGTGGGTACATTCTAGACCCCTGATAAGTGGGTACCTTCTAGACCCCTGATAAAAGTGGGTACATTCTAGACTCTGATAAAAGTGGGTACCTTCTAAACCTCTGATAAAAGTGGGGGTCCTTCTAGACCCCTGATAAGTGGGTACATTCCAGACTCTGATAAAAGTGGGTACCTTCGACCCTGATAAAGTGTGTACCTCTAGACCTCTGATAAAAGTGGGTACCTTCTAAACCTTGATAAAAATGGGAACCTTCTAGACCTCTGATAAAAGTGGGTACCTTCTAAACCTCTGATAAAAGTGGGTACCTTCTAGACCTCTGATAAAAGTGGGTACCTTCTAAACCTCTGATAAAAGTGGGTACCTTCTAGACCCCTGATAAGTGGGTACCTTCTAGACCCCTGATAAGTGGGTACATTCTAGACCCCTGATAAGTGGGTACATTCTAGACCCCTGATAAGTGGGTACCTTCTAGACCCCTGATAAAAGTGGGTACATTCTAGACCTCTGATAAAAGTGGGTACCTTCTAGACCCCTGATAAGTGGGTACATTCTAGACCCCTGATAAGTGGGTACCTTCTAGACCCCTGATAAAAGTGGGTACATTCTAGACCTCTGATAAAAGTGGGTACCTTCTAAACCTCTGATAAAAGTGGGTACCTTCTAGACCCCTGATAAGTGGGTACATTCTAGACCCCTGATAAGTGGGTACATTCTAGACCTCTGATAAAAGTGGGTACCTTCTAGACCACTGATAAGTGGGTACCTTCTAGACCCCTGATAAGTGGGTACATTCCAGACCTCTGATAAAAGTGGGTACCTTCTAGACCCCTGATAAGTGGGTACATTCTAGACCTCTGATAAAAGTGGGTACCTTCTAGACCCCTGATAAGTGGGTACATTCTAGACCTCTGATAAGTGGGTACATTCTAGACCTCTGATAAAAGTGGGTACCTTCTAGACCTCTGATAAAAGTGGGTACCTTCTAGACCCCTGATAAAAGAGGGTACCTTCTAGACCTCTGGTAAAAGTGGGTACCTTCTAAACCTCTGATAAAAGTGGGTACCTTCTAGGCCCCTGATAAGTGGGTACCTTCTAGACCCCTAATAAGTGGGTACATTCTAGACCTCTGATAAAAGTGGGTACCTTCTAGACCCCTGATAAGTGGGTACATTCTAGACCTCTGATAAAAGTGGGTACCTATGCAGAGCTTAGATTTTTATTTTCAACCAAACATGCAATAGGGGAATTTAATTGGCTCTGACCACAAAAGAATAGTATTTTGTTTCTAGTACTAAATTGGTCTGAAAAATATAGAATGAACATTTTTCAGATGATTGCACAAAAAATGTTTATAAAAGGTCCTGTCTGTAATGAGGCTACTCTCAGACAATCACTAAAAATGAGCGGTTCCAGGAATGCTAGATGAATGCTACATGTAGCAATTCTCTAGCAGTGACCGTTGCCGACCCTTTCAGGAAACTTTCAGCAAACTGCATTTGCCATTCATATGAAAGTAGCCTTAATGGTTAAACATCATATGGTGATTTGGTCTGGATTGTTGGAAAGGGACATTCATTTAAGCTACCAACCAACAAGCATAGACAATTTGTACACAGCGGGAAGACCCTGACGAAGTCCCATATGGGAAGAAACACGTCAGTCAGTGTAACATGGCTGTCCACAGAAAAGTCCTGCTGCGACCATACCATGTGAATAAATTGGAGCAATGTCTATGCCTTACTAAAGGTTTTCAGAGAGGCCGGATAGTTGGTGAGTCGGTGAAGACAATCCTGAGGAGGCGGTGCAGAGACTTACGTATGGACTGAGACAGCATGTTAGCAGAGTGTTGTCTGAGTACAATCAAGAAGCCTCTAAGTGTCCCAGAAAAGTTTGAACAGCAGGTCTGGATACCCTTAAGATGACATTATGTCTTTATGCAAACAAGTCATAATGGGAGTTCTAGTTTCCAAACATCTGGAGGGCCCCAGGTTGACATCGCTAATTTAAATAAACAGTTTCTAGATTGGAAGAAGTCCAGAAATATCTTTAGTTTTAGCTTATTTTATATTTTTTTCAAAACTCTAATAAGAATTATTTGACAATAACAAATAAATAACAAAATATTTTTTTCCCGTTAAGTCACATTTCGTAAAACCAAAGCCAATTAAAATAAGAATAAAAACTGTCAAGATTATATGGCATTTACCTTATGTGTAATAAAGGTCCTTTGAAAACGGTTAGTGACTTCCTGTTATTTTTATGTTTTGTCTCCGTTCTATCGAGATCTTCTTGCTTAACCTGGTCTTCAGTGATGCTCCCCTATGCAAAGACATCAAAACTTTATTTAAGAGGTTAATCAACTACAATAACGAATTAAAAAAGGTTTTCAAATATTCATGAAATGAAATTAAAGGAGAAATACAAAGTGAAATCAGGTGATGCAACTGGGAACTAAATACACATTACAATCAAATTATAATTGATGCTGCTTTCCTTGATTTTAGAATTTTAGGCAGGTTTTTTTTATTTTTTATTAACCTTTAAGATTGGAGGAAAAGACAGCTGGTGTTACTAAAATGACTTAAAGGGCATGTCCACCCCCCCAAAACTAATATTTACCCCACTGTGTAGTGTAAAAAAATCCTTACATTATGCCTCCTGCAGTGTCTGTCCGAAGTCCAGGAAACTGAAGAGTAGGAGCTGTCTGTGTGTCATCTGGTCCCTGCTTTTCCCTTGTCCTCACTGAAGGCTCTGATATGTGCAGGGGAGCCCTTTCATAGCTACATGGCTGCCTCTCCCTTTGCCTTTAAATTCTATTTCTGTAGTGTTGGGCACCCATGCCCACCCCCAACAGCCAATTTAGATTTGTAAAAAAAAAAAAAAGCTGCAGAAATGTACTTATGCTCCCTTGGCTGTCTGCATAGCCGGCAGCTGCATCTATGATTGGCTGCCTCTCAGCAAGCAGAAAGGCGTGAGAATGAAGTAGTATAAGTACATTTCTGCTGCTTTACAAATCTAACTTGTTGATTGGTGGGCAGGGGTGTCCTGCAGTATGTTAATAATTTGTTTTCAGGGTGAAGATAGGAGGATGATGGACCAGAATCAACCATTCTGATACAAATGCACCTCTGTTGGACTGTACTTAAAGGGCATGTCCACCCTTCTAAAAAATGTTTTATATGTTGTAGGGATTCCTCCCCCAGCCCCAACTGCATTATTATGGCCAGAAACTCCCCCGATCTTTACTTAACTTTCCTCTATCCTCCGCCGCACCGCCGCACTCCCCGGCCTTCTGCTTGAATGAAACTACAAGCAGAGGGCTGGACCGGCAGCCGTGTCTGTGATTGGCTGAGAGGCAGCCAATCACGGACGCGGCTGCCGGCAGTTCAGAGGGGCGGAGGATAGAGGGAAGGTAAGTAACGATCAGGGGACTTTCTGGCCATAATAATAATGCGGTTGGGGCTGGGGGAGGAAGCCCTACAACATATAAAAAGGGTTTTGTGCTAGGGGGAGGGGTGCAGTGCACATGGCAAAATTCTGCCAGAGGAGAGACAGGATGCAGAGTCCTATATGGACTCTGCTTGGCTCCTGGTGGCCAGATTTTTGGACTTTGGGGGAACATTGCAGGAGAACCATTTGTATCTGGGATGTAAGGTAAGGATTTGTATGTACTACAGAGTGGGGCCAGTAGTGGGGGAAATTATAGTTTTGGGGGTGGATGAATGCAATTTTGTAACATACAATATTGTGCAAACCATCCATGAATGTCCAAGGAAATATGCAGTAGGCTACATCTACCCTAGGACCACAATCCTGATCATTTGCAAACTCACACTTCACAACTATCCAAAGTATAAAGGGACAGGTGTGAAGTTTATTATACTAACTGGAGCACTTATGCTTATATTAGAAGCCATTCTGACTGCAGATGGGCTAGAACTGCCCTTGTTTGAAATATTTAAAGTTAATATAGGTAAATGTCTATTTGCATATATTAAGCATGGATAAAAAAACAAAAAAAAAATCGAACTAATCGCATATACCGCCTATTACTTAGTAGCTTAGCACCCACACAAGGTCATGTTGGTAACTTGCTAAAAGACTCTTGTTTCTTAGAAACTTATATTTACCGACACATATACTAATACAATCCTTATGATTTGATATGCTAGTTTTGGCTCATGCTATTTTCTTGTATCTTTGAAGTCTCAATGAGGCCCATTGCTCTGTCACCTTTCTGTCTGATTAGCTTAAGCTGGGTACACACGATTAGATATTTCGGTCCGATCGACCGATAGTTCAGTGTATCGGTCGATCGGACCGAAATTATCGAATCCGAATGTGCCCATGTCCGATCGACCGTTCGTCCGAATCGGACGAAAGGACGATCGGAAAGGGTGGGAAAACCTCGTCCGATCGTGCGGTCCTCTATGGACCGCACGATCGGTGCGGTGACTATCGGACGCGGCTGCTTTTGCCGCGACCGACAGTCCTTCCTCCTGGCCGACCGTTCGAGTATCGAAAGGTCGGTCAGGAGGAAAAATCGCTAGGGTGTACCTAGTTAGAGTGGGTGAGTTGGGAAGTAATAATAGGTAATGTTACATCACAGGGTCAGCTGCTCAGCATTTAATTAAAGCATCACTAAGCTACAGATGGATGTCTGAAGTTAATTAACAGATATCATTGTCTTGTACAAAATTAAGAATGACACAGTTTAAACAGAGTAAATAAAACAAGGCTAGTGGTTATACACCACATAGTCTACTTTTTAACATTGTTATGGACTGTACAGTTTAACACAATGGAATTCAAGGAAATGAATGAATGTTGAGCAGCAAAATGGTTTCAGATAAACAATGAAAAAAATGATACAGGCATTCCAAATGTAAGGTTTGCAATGTTAGCCTTCCATATAATTATCACATTTATCTATCAGGATACAAAATTTGCCATGACTAAGCATTCGTTTGAAGCAAGATGTATTTTCTTTTTTCCAGAGTGTGCAACCCTCTTACACAGTGTAAAAGTTGCCATTAGCGTGCACAAAAGACATTAATTTATTTTAATATAATTTTATTATTTTCATTGGGTGTGCGAAAACCCAGGGAGACTACTTCAAACAGATCAAATTTTATTGAATGTTTACCACCCTTTAAGGAAACTGTGTTAGAGCCATGAATATTCCGTACATTACATCATATAAATTACTCTTAGCTATGTCCTCATAAGTAGGGTGGTTTCCTATCAAACAAAGAATCATAATCAATACCCTTCTTTTAACCTTTAAATCCCTTAACTCTACTGCACCTCCCTACTTATCTTCTCTCTTGGTCCCTTATGTCCCTGGCCGTGCCTTGTGCTCCTCGCAAGGAAATGTTCCCCACAAACCCCCAACAAACACTGCATCGTCTTATTTGGAACCATTCTCTCTTGCTGCTCCCGGCCGCTGGAACTCTCTCCCTCTCTCGCTTCGCCTGGTGACATCCATCAATACTTTCAAACCTAGACTGTTATCCTACCTTTCTGAGCACCAGCACAACAAATGATTGTTAGCCATCTCAAGCACTTTGTACACATACCCCCACTTGTATCTGTATGTTGTCCCATCCACTTAGATTGTAAGCTCTTCGGTACAGGGATCTCATTCCTAATGTCTCAATTTATCCATAATACAGTGTATGTATATATATATATATATATATATATATATATATATATATATGTGTGTGTGTGTGTGTGTGTGTGTGTGTTCTTAACCTATGTCTGAAATTGTATTTCATTTGTAATTATCTGTATAGTGGCTTTCACTTATCCCCTTGTTTGCATACTGTGTATTCTATAATGTACAGCACTGCGTACCAAAGTAGCACTTTATAAATAAAATTATACATACTAGTATAATATGGGTGATATACAACTCTATTGTGAAGCTCTATTTTGGTAAATTACTGTATAAATGAAAACGTTTTAGAACTGTATCTCTTAAAACAAGGCAAAAATAAGTGTGTGTGGAATGTAAAGTAGAACATTTTATATATATATATATATATATATATATATATATATATATATTGCAGAATATTATGTTAATATAAACTGGTTTTATTCTGGGTAAGCAGCTTTTCAGGGTTCTCTCTAATTTTGCAGATAAATATATTGTACTGCTTGATCACAAGGCAATAGTCACAAGATGTTTAATTACAGTAACTTTTAACCTAAAAACAACATGAGGTTGGCAAAGATTAAGACATAGTTCCTGTCTGGCAAATTTTCATTCGTTATTTAAATATAGACAGGGTCAAAAACTACACAATTCAAACCTTTGCTCTTGCACATAAAAAATGCAATGGCAGCAAATACTAAGTACACCTGTACAAAATCTGACAAAACCAGGCCTTTCATAGGTGTTTATATTATTCCACAGGAATCATGTAACAAGGGTATAACCAAAGAACCATACATTAATAGGTCGGCAGTATTCCAGTCCTGTGAATAAATGAAATTAGATCTAGAAAACCACATAAGCATTTCAAGAGCGATAGCTGATCAAACCTTTCGATCAGCAGGTGGCACAGTAGTACAGTTCAATTGGTATATCCAATCAAGTTTCAATCAGGAAGTACTGTACATCATCCATCATGCAGCCATGTAATGTGTATTGGTTACACATCTGCTAAACACAGATGGCCGTAACTCACCAGTTTCATTCCATTCTTGGATTCCAGGATCTTTGGAAAACACAGAAGATCCGAAAACGAAACAAATTTTCGACTATTATCGAATATTCGAATATTTTCGATAATCCTACTTTCGAATTTCTGATCGTATATGACTACTTGCGAATTTCTGATCGACTACTTTCGAATTTCTGATCGTATATGACTACTTTCGAATTTCTGATTGTATTTGACTACTTTCGAATTTCTGATCGTATGACTACCTTCAAATTTCTGATCGACTACTTTTGTATTTCTGATCGAATTTCTGACCAAGGGGTTCCGTGTCGGATCCAGGTCCATGTCTACTGATAAACAGTCACACTTGTCCAGCAGTTTTTGTACTGTATAAATAGTTTTTATTGCGAGTTCTAGCTGGCCTCTGTTATAAAACTATATGGCTGTATCATTAAAAATCTAATTTACTAAACACGATGAGCGATGTAATAAATTTCAGCAACGCAACTTACGTGTGCTTGTGTCAGTTATTACTGACACAAGCACACGTAAGGAAAATTACAATCAGTGGTGGGGCTTTTACATCATGATATTTTAAGCTTAGCAAACTATTTTTTAAAAGTTTTTTAAAAAGTTATTGCATCAGCTTGTAACCATGTGTGGGAATATGCTAGCCGTATGCATACAATCCCACATTGTGTAATATGTATTAGGTGTAGGGCCTGTTACATTCAGAAAATATACCAAAATATCACTTTGTGTAACAAGGCTAAGGCCAGAAGGATACCAGTAATCATCTTAAAGCCTGCATTCAGCATGCTTCTGATTGTGTATGCGAAAGGTAACCTTCAGGAAAATAGAATTGAAATTGACACATCAGAAGTCTTAGACCATAAAAAGGGGGCGTGCATTCTACTCATAAAAGGGCCAACCATATACCGTAGATAAAAACTGCACCCATTAAGCATGCCATAGATGGTTGCACGATGGTGCAGCCTATTTAGGTACAATTGAACTGCAGGACTGTGAGCTCTTGAGCGGAATCCCTAAGGGTAGGTACACACAGATCAATATTGTCCAAACCAACTCCCCTGTGCTATAATATAGTACCTAGCCCAACACAATGATTCAGAAGTGCAAATGCACTTTTAGTCCCATTTGGATTATTTAACAGCATTACCCTGTATAGCGTCAGGAACAGATTTGCCAATATAATCCTGTTAAAAAAAAGGAAGCTTAATGCAGCAATATGCCCACCAGTTTAATGCATACAGGTTAATTTTACATTTTTATTGTTAACATATATTTGGTAAAAAACATCACATTAGGAATGATATTTATATAGGCAGAGTAAAAGAAAATCAAACCGCATATAAAGATAAAATATTTTTTTAATATTTTTGAGAAATATTAGCACATTACAATATTACAAGTAGCACAGGTTTCATGATCCACAGCTGTATAACTGATCAAAACAAAACAAAATACTGCCTGCAGCATAACAAATATCTCCGCAAATCAGATACACCAATTTTGTCAGTGAAACAGCAATTTTTAGAAGGCTGCTAGCAAACAGCCCAGATAGAAAGATATATATAGTGGAAGGAGTCAGGAACCAGAGATAGAAATTCATTTTGCTCAGTTCCAAACAGCTGTCTCCCCTACTCTGTACTTAGGTGTAATTTAGAATTTATGTAACATTTTAAGAGTCAAAAATCCTACCACACTTGATTTATTCTGTATATCTGGTTAATACAAGTTTAGAAATAGCATATAAGTATCAGGTTGCAGATCACCAATTAAAGTAAAAATTTCCATCACCAAAGAAACAATTCCAAAATATATTTATATCTATAAAATTAAGGTTAATTAAAGTTACTTTTCTTCAGCACAGGCAGAACGACCTTCAACCTGAAAAACAAGATAGTTTACAATATTTCAGCTTTTGAGCATTAGCAAGCAATATTTATCAGAATTTTTTTTTGATTGTTTATATAACATTGCAATTCTAAATATCCAACCCAGATTTGATAAGATTTTGTTACAGGGGGCTCAACCCTAAAACACATTTTACATGATTAAAACAATGTAAGATTCTTTTTCTATGTAAACTTTATTGAAATCAATAAAATCTTTCACCACAGAGCTCAGTCTATTTCTTACACCGAGTATTCCTGAGGTCAGTGGCGCCAGAAAGGGGGCAGTAACATCAGGGCTTTCTGCTCTGAAAGGTTATAGTGTTCATCTATGGCTAGGAGTAATCTAGAAAGTCAAGTAACGTACGGTAAAAAGCTTAATTGTTAGTATCTGTGTCCTAAATAAGAAAAAAAAAATTATTTAAATTGCCAGAATTTCAGGAGATAACCATTTAAAAGCAGAAAATATTAATCTTCACGGGCTGAACAATTTTGTAGTAATGTTTGGATTGGTATTTTTTAGAGATTTAAATGTTAAATTAAAAATTGTGGAGATTTAAATGTTAACAAACCCCATGATCCTAAAATAATAATAATGTATATAAGATACATTTCAATGTAGATTCAATGTTACAATAACAGGATAAGGAGAACAATTATAAGTTCAAAATAAACCAGCAAAAATTGGAAAATGCAATTAATACCACAATTAAAAATAACATTACATTGACAGAAAGAAAAAAAAAAAATGAAAAAACATTGTTAAGGCCCAGTACACGCAGGGCAATATTCTGGGTTGATCAACTGGCCAGTTTGGTATTTAAGTCAAATGGGTCGAAACATTGTCGAAATTTTTTTTGCCATGATTGACCAATCTCATTTGGAATTTCATCCACACCAGACAAACTGTTGGTTAATTTTAGCCAATTGAAGACCGCATGGTAGGTCGTGGCGAAATATCAGCAGTGCTGCAGAGTTTTTTTGACTGGCAGACTACCGAGTTTATTGCCAGTAAATGGCAGTCTGTCTGTCTAAAAGATTGTCAAAATTGACTTGTGTGTACAAGGCTTAAGGTATCTGAAGAGCAACATCTAAGCTACAGCCAAGATCACTGCCCCGGGATTTAATTCCAAATATTAATTTGTAAGAAAAGTGTTTATTTACCAAACGGAAATATTGGTATTAAAGGGAAACCCCCTCTATCCAAGATAATTATACCATCAAGAAATAAAAATAAAGTGTAAAGAAAGTCTTTACCAGTGCTGTTCCTCTCCAGGTTATGACAACATTCTCACTGTTTGGATACTGTCACTTCCTTTTTTGCCAAAACTTCAGACAAATCAGTTGCCTCATATAAGTGATAAAAAGTATTTTAATAAAAATAGGAAATCACCTTTATTTTAAGAAAAAACAAAACAACAGCAAGAAAACATGTTTGAAATAATTTCTTAACACTTACAGCTTGGTCATTTGGAAGGAGTCCAAGTTCACTTGTGTTTCTTTAGTAAGCGAAAGAAAACAGAGAAGGTAAAAAAGAGAGATTTTTTTTTCAAAGGTTGTGAATTGCTGATTGAGATGTAAGGAAAGAAATAAGCCGCAGGAATTGTAGGAAAGAAACCTTGTCTTCACTTTTCTTAGGTCTTGGATTTAAGTAGACTTTCTTCCCATGAGTGGGTTCTTGATTCAACAATTTAAAGTTGACTGGGAGGGTGAAGCATCCTAGATACGGTTATCTGCCACTTTAACATAGATTACATGTAGCATTGGCATGATTAGTGGATTGCAACAGTCAAATACACACGCATAGTGAGCCAATCAAATCTGATCTGCATTAAAATGCAGAATGTTAAATTATTATGACATTTGTAACGGAAGCTCAGTAGTGTTAATTACACATGCGTTTTAATTTTTTTTGAAAAAAATTAATATTATTACTTAATTAAGTGCAAGAAAAAAACAACAAGAAAGTGCTCCACAAAATAGGTGTTACATACAATATACCAAATTTAGGGATGGGGCATAGACAATAATTTTGCCTATTCAACTAATATTTTGGTTCGAATAGGCTGGGGATAGACCATGATTTACTAACCTTTTGACATTTTATTCTTTATCACGGCCAATCAAAATTATGAAAATATGCACATTCAGCAGTTTGACACAAAGTACAGGGCTGTGGAGTACCTTCCACTCAGACTCCAATTAAAACCAGTGTATGTTTAGTATAGTAATGTATTTTCTCTGTTGGGCTAGGTTGCCTAAAGCTGGGTACACACGATGAGATATTTCGGTCCGATCGACCGATAGTTCAGTGTATCGGTCGATCGGACCGAAATTATCGCATCCGAAAGTGCCCATGTCCGATCGACCGTTCGTCCGAATCGGACGAAAGGACGATCGGACAGGGTGGAAAACCTCGTCCGATCGTGCGGTCCTCTATGGACTGCACGATCGGTCGCGGTGACTATCGGACGCGGCTGCTTTTGCCGCGACCGATAGTCCTTCCTCCTGGCCGACCGTTCGAAAGTATCGAACGGTCGGTCAAGAGGGAAAATCGATAGGTGTGTACCCAGCTTTAGGCAATCCACCTGTACGTATATCTGAGAACAATGTGTAGTTCATTTGCAGGCTTAGCTTTTTCTATTATACATTATTCACAGAATGAATTGAGTTTGTGGACAATGAACAACACCTCTGCATTTGATTTACACAACATTCTCATTAGATTTACAATAGATATGCATACTATATTAGTACAGAATAATCTGGATTAATTACCTAAAACCAATGTAACAATATATCAAATTAATTCATTTTTTAAGGCCAACCAATTGAATTTTAAACCCATGTGGTAATTGGCCCTACAGCAGACAATTATTACACAAGTTCTTATGAACGTAATAAAACACAGCACATCTCAAATGTTATGCAATGTATTAAAATCCAGATTACAATTTAGTATAAATATCAGGTTGCATAACTGTTTAAATGGGAATTACACTAGTGATACAACTATGAACTGGGCTTATTATTACAGAACTGAAAGACATTTCAATGACTACAGACAGACCCCGGGTTACAAACATTTGACATACATACAACACGGAACAACTAAAGGGGCATAAGGGCAAATAATGTACAGCATGGGGGTCTGCAGTAGAGACAGCCAGGTGGTCCACCAGTGGTTGGCTTCCCACCACTGTGCAATGTACCCCCAACCTTCCACTCACCTAGTTTGCGCTGTATCAGGAGCAGACGTTAAAAACAGCTTATAACAAAGCCGTCCAGCTCCGCAATCCCTGTAACTTCTGTGTAAGTTACATGTAATAGGTATATGTACCTGTTCCAATTTACATTCAAATTTGGTTCGTAACCTGGGGACTGCGTGTATTTCCTGACAAATAGGACATTTTAACTAATTGTATTTGCTCTTTACAATTTTAACTTTTCAGGAGTCAGAGTTGGTAAACTATTACCAATTCACGGTATCCAATAGATTTATCGATTGCAAATATGTTGAACAGAAAAATCATCAGAAAGTTGAAACGTCTTCACCAGCCATTAATGGTGGATCTCTTGGGGAAAATTTTCCTCTAGAACGTTAAATTTTCGAGAGATACTTTTTTTCCCCATTAAAAAACCATCAGAGATATATTATTAGAGGTAGATATATATTTCACTGTGGTTTCCTGTTAACATCCATTTTTTTTTACACAACCCTCAAACACATCTGTGGGTAAGAAGAAAACTATTTGAACTTTAAAGTAAAAAACTCAGTTCCTACTCCCAAATTAGTCTCTAAATCATTATTGTAATATATTTTTTTAGATTGACATACCCTATTTCTTAAGCAGCCCCCGGGAGTATCAATTTAAATAATATACAGATTAATGCACTTTTATTTACACAAATACATTTGGGAATTACTTTTATGTACATAAGGGACTTAATAGTCTGAATTGAAGTGGCCCATTGCAACATTTAATGGTTTATGGATCTTAATTCATGGCCTGCATCACACTTTGAATGTAGCAGCTTTTCTATGTAACACAATCTGCAAGGTTATATATACATTTTAGTTCCGTTTTAGGCACTTCTACAACCTCAAGAACCTGTGTGTTATGCATTCAAAGATGGTCAGATCCACAAAATGCCATACTCTGTATGGGCATAAAATGTTCAGGTGAATATACATTGCAACAGTCGACATCGGCTCCAATATCGGCAATTATAACCTTCCTTCGCCCCCCTGAGAACCAATGAAAGTGCCCAGGGTGAGCTGGGTTTATCTCCAGCACTGCTCCTTTGAAGGTAGGATCGCTGACTAGCTTAGTTCCAGCCCGTTTCCGGAAACCTGACCACTTCAAGGAAGCAGTGCTTGAGATCTTAAGTAAGCTCAGTGTGAGGACCAAGCATTTCAGATCCTCCCCCTGGGTACTTTTTATTTCAGTTTGTTATTGCTGATTTAACAAAGAACATGGATTCAATTGGCTTTGTAAATAATTGGCCATGTGGGTAAATACATAGTTTGAAACATCAGGTGATCCAACAGATTAGGCACATCGCAGCAATACAAACCACAGCCAAGAGCTCAGCCTTTAATATACAAAAAACATCAAAGAGTTTTAAAAACATGTTTATAAACTAGTATTGTGATACTTTTCTTGTTGTTATAAAATATAGCAAAGTTTCAAGCAAAACCCAATTACCTTATTTGTCTTGGCTGCATTTTCCTCAGTCATGATTAACTCTCCTGAATCCCGAGTATCTGCATCACTTGATTTGCTTTCAGAGTCATCCTCGATTGCCACAGGTCCATTCTCACACAATGGCGTTTGAAAGTCATCATCAGGTAAAGGAGGATAACTGTATTTAAAAGGATCCTGGATTTGAAGAAAAAAACTACATCTGAAGTTCTTGTGTAATGATTGTTATTTTTAGTGGTTTATAAACAAAGCACCAAAATAAGTTGAATGTTGTACACCCGTCAGTAGACTGCTATACAAGTCTGCTGCTAGAGCAAACCTACAACATTTAAAGGACAATTATACTCACCTTCCCTCCGCTCCTCTTCCTTAGTCAGTACTTTCTACCAAGGGTGAGGACCTGGACCTATTGGCCTTGTCGCCGACGGGGAGGAGGGGGCGGAGCCTACTGGAGCAGAGTGTAATTAAGTATGTGCCGCAAATTAAGCAAACCCAGGGGTGAGGACCTAGCGGTTCAGGTCCTCACCCTTGGTAAAAAGTACTGACTAAGGAAGAGGAGCGGAGGGAAGGTGAGTATAATTGTCCTTTAAAGGGCATGTCCACCCCCAAAACTATAATCCCCCAACTACTGGCCCCACCATGTAGTGTAGTTTAATCCTTACCTCACATCCCAACTCCATCTGGTTCTCCTGTAGTCCCCCCCCAAAGTTCCAAAAACTGCCCACCAGGAGGCTAGCAGTCCATTAGGACACTGCCTGCTACCTGGCCTCCCGGAGATCCCTGCCATGCGTGCTGCAGCCCTTCTCCCCCCTCCCTCTCCCTCCCTCCCTCCCGTTCTACTATCCCTCCCTCCTAGCGAAAAACCCCCTAATATTCTGCTCCCCCATGTCCCCCAGCCCCAACCGCATGTTTTTTTTTTTTAAAAGCTCCCCAAACTCTTACTTACCTCTCCGCTTTCCTCCGCTGCACTGAATGACCGCAGCCGCGTCCGTGATTGGCTGCCGCTCAGCCATCCAGACGCGACTGCCGTCCCGCCCCTCGCTTGCATTCTCGCAAGCAGAGGGCCGGCAGTGCGGCGGAGGATCGAGGGAGGTAAGTAAGAGTTTGGGGAGCTTTTTAAAAACAAACATGCGGTTGGGGCTGGGGGACATGGGGGAGCATGATATAAATTTTTATTTTAGGGGTGGACATAGCCTTTAATATTATGGCATCTGATTATGATGTTGTACCAATGGCATGTTAGTTATGTGGTAAGTTATTGACATCATTTGGGAGGAGGAGTTTAAGTACAAAAGGGACATAGCCTGGAGATACATCAAAGCTCAAAATGATCTGCACATCTGAATAACATTAAAGTAATGAAGTAAAAGCAGGTCATTAAAAAACCAAACCCAAACCAAAATTTTTTTATTTCTTCAAATATTTCTATGAAATAAATGTGAAGGTGGTAAAACTGGCTAAATTTACAATAAGATTATTATTTAGGTA
The DNA here is from genome assembly GCA_019447015.1 of Hymenochirus boettgeri. Taxonomy (NCBI): domain Eukaryota; kingdom Metazoa; phylum Chordata; class Amphibia; order Anura; family Pipidae; genus Hymenochirus; species Hymenochirus boettgeri. Next base: position 50,525,391 of record CM033470.1, on the reverse strand, counting down.
ATTATACATTTTTTGATCAAATTTGCTGAATTGCTTAAAATATCGACCCTGTTTATGGGAGGCTTTACACAATAAACTAGAATCGGATATGAATTTAAAATGACTCCACAAACTTACTGTTCCTCCCATGTGAGGTGGCAAGTATTCGGCACTAATGTAGTCCTGAATTTGACTCTTGTTCACAAATTTTAGCAGGTTCACAGCATCTGGACCGAGCCAACTCTTTATAATTTTGAAAGCAGCTTAAGAAAAATATTATATAAATTTTCTAAGCTGCTGTCAAATTATAAAGAGTTGCTCGGTCCAGATGCTGTGAACCTGCTAAACTTTGTGAACCAGAGTCAAATTCAGGACTACATTAGGCCGAATACGTGCCACCTCACATGGGGGAACAGTAAGTTTGTGGAGTCATTTTATTAAATTCATATCCGATTCTAGTTTATTGTGTAAAGCCCTCCCATAAACAGGGTCGAGTTTTAACAATGCAGCAAATTTTGATCAAAAAATGTATAGTACCTAATATAATAATCTTATTGTAATTTAGCCAGTTTTACCCACCCTCACATTTATTCATAGAAATATTAGAAGAATAAAAAAAGTTTGGTTTGGGGCTGGTTTGTGGGGGGGGGGGGGGGGGGGGGAGGAGGGGGGGGGGGGGGGCTGGGCGGGGGGTGGCGGGGGGGGGAGGGGGGAGGGGGGGCAGTTGGGGGGTGGGGGGGGTGGGGGGGGGGGGGGGTGGGGTGATGGGGGGGGGGGGGGGAGGGGGGCTGGGGGGGGTGAGGGGGGGGGGGGGGGGGTGTTGGTTGGGTTGTGGGTTGGGGGGGGTGGGGGTGGGGGGGGGGGATGGGGGTGGGGGGGGGGGGGGAGGGGGTGGGGGGGGGGGGGGAGGGGGGAGGGAGGGACGGGCGAGAGTGGGGGTGTTTGGGGGGGGGGGGGGAGGTGGGGGGGTGGGGGGGGGGGTGGGGTGATAGGGTAGGGGGGGGTGGTGGTGAGGGGGGGGGGTGGGTGAGGTATTGAGGAAGGGGAGGGGGGGGGAGGGGGGGGGGGGGCGGGGGAGCGGGGGGTGTGGGTTGGGGAGGGGGGAGGGGGGGGGGGGGGGGGGGGGGGGGGAGGGGGGGGGGGGGAGGGGTGGGGGGGCGAGGGAGGGTGGGGGGTGGGGGGTGGGGGGGAGGGGGGGGAGGTGGGTTTTTTATGTTTGTGTTTGTTGTTTGTTTTTTGTTTTTGTTTTTTTGTGGTTTTTGTTGATTTGTTTTTTTTTGGTGGTTTTTTGGTTTTTTTTGTTTTTCTTGTTTGGTTTGGGGGGTTGCGTGTTGTTTGTGGTTTTGGTTTGGTGGTGTTTTTTTGATAGTGTGGTTTTGTTTGCTTGGTTTGGGTTTTGGTTTGTTTGGTTTTTAAGACCTGCTTTTACTTCATTACTTTAATTGTTATAGATGTGCAGATCTTTTGAGCTTTGATGTATCTCCAGGCTATGTCCTTTTGTACTAAACATCCTCCTCCCAAATGATGTCAATAACTTACACATAACTAACATGCCATTGGTACAACATCATAATCAGATGCCATAATATTAAAGGCTATGTCCACCCCTAAAATAAAAATTTTATATCATGCTCCCCCATGTCCCCCAGCCCCAACCGCATGTTTAGTTTTTTAAAAAGCTCCCCAAACTCTTACTTACCTCCCCTCGATCCTCCGCCGCACTGCCGCCCTCTGCTTGCGAGAATGCAAGCAGAGGGGCGGGACCGGCAGTCGCGTCTGTGATGGCTGAGCGGCAGCCAATCACGGACGCGGCTGCCGGTCATTCAGTGCAGCGGAGGAAAGCGGAGAGGTAAGTAAGATTTGGGGAGCTTTTTAAAAAAAAAAAACATGCGGTTGGGGCTGGGGGACATGGGGGAGCAGAATATTTAGGGGGTTTTTCGCTAGGGGGAGGGATAGTAGAACGGGAGGGAGAGGAGGGAGAGGGAGGGGGGAGAAGGGCTGCAGCACGCATGGCAGGGATCTCGGGAGGCCAGGTAGCAGGCAGTGTCATATGGACCTGCTAGCCTCCTGGTGGGCAGTTTTGGAACTTTGGGGGGGGACTACAGGAGAACCAGATGGAGTTGGGATGTGAGGTAAGGATTAAACTACACTACATGGTGGGGCCAGTAGTTGGGGGGATTATAGTTTTGGGGGGGGACATGCCCTTTAAGGACAATTATACTCACCCCTCCGCTCCTCTTCCTTAGTCAGTACTTTTACCAAGGGTGAGGACCTGAACCGTAGGTCCTCACCCGGGTTGCTTAATTTGCGGCACATACTTAATTACACTCTGCTCCAGTAGGCTCCGCCCCCTCCTCCCCGTCGGCGACAAGGCCAATAGGTCCAGGTCCTCACCCTTGGTAGAAAGTACTGACTAAGGAAGAGGAGCGGAGGGAAGGTGGTATAATTGTCCTTAAATGTTGTAGGTTTGCTCTAGCAGCAGACTTGTATAGCAGTCTACTGACGGGTGTACAACATTAACTTATTTTGGTGCTTTGTTTATAAACCATAAAAATAACAATCATTACACAAGAAACTTCAGATGTAGTTTTTTTCTTCAAACAGGATCCTTTTAAATACAGTTACTCCTTTACCTGATGATGACTTTCAAACGCCATTGTGTGAGAATGGACCTGTGGCAATCGAGGATGACTCTGAAAGCAAATCAAGTGTGCAGATACTCGGGATTCAGGAGAGTTAATCATGACTGAGGAAAATGCAGCCAAGACAAATAAGGTAATTGGGTTTTGCTTTGAAACTTTTTATTTTTATAACAACAAGAAAAGTATCACATACTAGTTTATAAACATGTTTTTAAAACTCTTTGATGTTTTTTGTATATTAAAGGCTGAGCTCTTGGCTGTGTTTTGTATTGCTGCGATGTGCCTAATTGTTGGATCACCTGATGTTTCAAAAATGTATTCCCACATGGCAATTATTTACAAAGCCAATTGAATCCATGTTCTTTGTTAATCGCATAAACAAACTGAATAAAAAGTACCCAGGGGGAGGATCTGAAATGCTTGGTCCTCACACTGAGCTTACTTAAGATCTCAAGCACTGCTTCCTTGAAGTGGTCAGGTTTCCGGAAACGGGCTGGAACTAAGCTAGTCAGCGATCCTACCTTCAAAGGAGCAGTGCTGGAGATAAACCCACTCACCCTGGGCACTTTCATGGTTCTCCAGGGGGGCGAAGGAAGGTTATAATTGCCGATATTGGAGCCGATGTCGACTGTTGCAATGTATATTCACCTGAACATTTTATGCCCATACAGAGTATGGCATTTTGTGGATCTGACCATCTTTGAATGCATAACACACAGGTTCTTGAGGTTGTAGAAGTGCCTAAAACGGAAAAAAATGTATATATAACCTTGCAGATTGTGTATACATAGAAAAGCTGCTACATTCAAAGTGTGAGCAGGCCATGAATTAAGATCCTAAAACCATTAAATGTTGCAATGGGCCACTTCAATTCAGACTATTAAGTCCCTTATGTACATAAAAGTAATTCCCAAATGTATTTGTGTAAATAAAAGTGCATTAATTGTATATTATTTAAATTGATACTCCCGGGGGCTGCTTAAGAAATAGGGTATGTCAATCTAAAAAAATATATTACAATAATGATTTAGAGACTAATTTGGGAGTAGGAACTGAGTTTTTTACTTTAAAGTTCAAATAGTTTCTTTTACCCACAGATGTGTTTGAGGTTGGTAAAAAAAATGGATGTAACAGGAAACCACAGTGGAAATATATATCTACCTCTAATAATATATCTCTGATGGTTTTTTTAATGGGGAAAAAAAGTATCTCTCGAAAATTTCACTGATAGAGGAAAATTTTCCCCAAAGAGATCCACATTAATGCTGGTGAAGACGTTTCAACTTTCTGATGATTTTTCTGTTCAACATATTGCAATCGATAAATCTATTGGATACCGTGAATTGGTAATAGTTTACCAATCTGACTCTGAAAAGTTAAAATTGTAAAGAGCAAATACAATTAGTTAAAATGTCCTATTGTCAGGAAATACACGCAGTCCCCAGGTTACGAACCAAATTTGAATGTAATTGGAACAGGTACATATACCTATTACATGTAACTTACACAGAAGTTACAGGGATTGGGAGCTGGACGGCTTTGTTAAGTGTTTTAACGTCTGCTCCTGATACAGGCAAACTAGTGGAGTGGAAGGTTGGGTGGGTACATTGCACAGTGGTGGGAAGCCAACCAATGGTGGACCACCTGGCTGTCTCTACTGACGACCCCCATGCTGTACATTATTTGCCCTTATGCCCCTTTAGTTGTTCCGTGTTGTATGTATGTCAAATGTTTGTAACCCGGGGTCTGTCTGTGTCATTGAAATGTCTTTCAGTTCTGTAAAATAAGCCCAGTTCATAGTTGTATCACTAGTGTAATTCCCATTTAAACAGTTATGCAACCTGTATTTATACTAAATTGTAATCTGGATTTTAAACAATTGATAACATTTGAGATGTGCTGTGTTTTATTACGTTCATAGAAACTTGTGTAATAATTGTCTGCTGTAGGGCCAATTACCACATGGGTTAAAAATCAATTGGTTGGCCTTAAAAAATGAATTAATTTGATATATTTGTACATTGGTTTTAGGTAATTAATCCAGATTATTCTGTACTAATATAGTATGCATATCTATTGTAAATCTAATGAGAATGTTGTGTAAATCAAATGGAGGGTGTTGTTCATTGTCCACAAACTCAATTCATTCTGTGAATAATGTATAATAGAAAAAGCTAAGCTGCAATGAACTACACATTGTTCTCAGATATATCGTACAGGTGGATTGCCTAAAGCTGGGTACACACCTATCGATTTCTCTTGACCGACCGTTCGTACTTTCGACGCCCGGGGACACGGTTATCGGGCCAGGATGAAAAGGGGCACGATCCTGCTGATCGCGTGCACCGAGCACATGTAATCCAGGCCCCAGCCGCGTGGTCGGATAGTCACCGCCGACCGAGTCGCAAGGAGAATCAGACCAGCAACACAATTTAAGAGTTTTAACATTTTAAGTGCATTTATTACCATATGTATGTATATATCATCAGTGCACCATCGGTCTTTCCAATCATATAAAGAGCTTTATTCACAAAAAAAAAAAATGCATATTGGCAACGTTTCGGTCCCGCACCTAGGACATTACTCAAGCCACACACAAAGTGTAAAAACTGTTTTTTCAGACAGCGGCAGCATTAGACTGAAAGTTTAAAATTATCGATTGTGCCTTTGCCTGAAAACACAGCTTTTAAACTGTTTTTTTGTAGGTGGGGTGGTATGGGTGTGAGATGCCAGTGGGGGAAGGGCCATGGGTGCTTCATGAATGGGGGGCCATGGGGCCAGCGAGTGGGAGAGGCCACAGGTGGGTCTGCAAGGGGAGGGGGCCATGGGGCCCAAGAGGGAGGAGACAAAGGGTAAAGGGACTGTCACATGGTTTCAGAGCAGGAAGCACGAAGTTCAGGTATTATAGTCATGATGCTTCCATTTCACACAAAAAAAATTTAATATCTTAACTATGCAAAAAAACCAAAATAAATAATGAAAGCAAATTGCAAAAATACTCAGGAAAGCAATTCCTGTAAATTTAACTTAAGTAATTTTTGGACCACAATTACCCTTTAAAGGTAGCTAGAGTGATCCTCATTATATTGGGAATCACTTGAAAACATAAAGTCTAGTTCTAATTTAAAGACCTTCTAGCTAACCAAATATGCACTGCATGCTGTCTTTAATTTCAATGTTTGGAGAGGCTGAATACATCAACCCCTCTTGATATATTTGTAGTTTTACAGATAATAAAAATCAAATCAAAATAACCCTGATTTTGGTTTCTCACTCAGTCTTCATGGCAGCATTCACTCATGGGTTAATTCCTCTACTCCACCGATACAGACAGGAACTCCTTAAGTATTTAAGTCCCCCCTACCACCTCCTCCCGCGTCTTCAGTTCCAGAGCTGAAAAACAAACTCATAGGGAGGGTAGTTGTGAATGCTACCATGAAGATTGACTGGGAAACCAAAATAACGGTAATTATGATTTGATTTTTATTTTCCCCAGTCACATGGCAGCATCCACTCATGGGATATACCAAGCTTAACACAAAAAAAAGGGGAGGGACACATATATAATGCTTAAATACAACTCATTTTTATTCTTGCAGAACAGAGTGCAATACTTTTCTTCCAAACTTTGCCTCCTGAGAGGTTAAAATGTCCAATTTGTAATGTTTAACAAATGTTGTAGCTGAAGACCATCTGGCAGCCTTGCAGACTTCTCCAACTCGGACCTCTCCATGCCTGGCCCAGGAGCATGCCAACGGTCTTGTTGAATGGGCTTTCAGACCTAAGGGGACCTGTTTGCCTTTCAGGGAGTACGCTTTTGAGATGCAGGCTACGATCCAGGAACTTATAGTTCTTTTTGTCGGGGCCTGACGCCTCCTTGAACCTTTATGAATCAGGAACAGACTATCTGACCTTCTCCAGTCTATTGCGCGGTTTAAGTAGATGGAGACTGCTCTGACCAGATCTAGAGAGTGGTGTAGCATTGATTCTGTTTCCGACTTGGGTTCAGAGAAGAATGCTGACAAAGCTATTTCCATATCCATATGGTGATCTGACATCACTTTAGGTAAAAAATTAAAGTATCTGGAGTATTAGCTGAAAGAGCACTTAATTCCCCCACTCTACAAGCTGATGTAATTGCCATCAGAAAGACTAGTTTGATTGTGAGAAACCAATGTGTAGCGTCTTCAAACTGCTCGAAGGGGGGTGCTGTAAGGGCTTTTAAAACCAACAGCAAATCCCATGCTGGGAGACTGTAGAATTTCTTTGGTTTAATTCTTATCATGGCTTGAAAGAAACACTTGATTAGCTGTTTATTTGCAAATAGGATGCCTGTTAAGGCTTAAATTGCTGAAACTTGTGCCTTCAAAGTCCGGATATGTAGATTCTTCTTAAAGACAGAAAACAAGAACTTTACCACATCAAATTCAGTTGGATGTGCCATTGATAACTTTTCTTGTTCTGAAAAGATTGCAAATCTCTGCCAGATTTTGTAATACTTCTTCTTGACTTTAATAAGAATTCCACTGTCATTGCTGAAACCTAAACTTGAGAGTTGTTTCCTTTCAAATGCCAAGCCATCAGTCAGATGATTGTAATCCTGACACTAAATGGAGCCCTGGGATAGCCAACCTGGGCTGTATGGAATTGTTATTGGCTCTTCCAATGCTAGCAACAGAAGGAGAGGATACCAGGGTCTCCGCGGCCATGCTGGAATTATCGCTATTACTTTTGCCCCTTCTTGTTGAATTTTGATTAGGGACCTCCATACAAGCGAGAAGGGAGGAAAGATATAGTTGAGCCCTTGGATCCAAGACTGTTGAAGTGCATCTGTGGCCAAAGCCTCCGGGCAATATGTCCGGGAGAAGAAGTTCTGGCACTTGGCATTGTGTTTTGTTGCAATTAAGTCTATAAGTGGCTGCCCCCACTTTTGACACAGCTGTAGAAATAGCTCCTTGCTTAAGCTCCATTCCCCCGGATTTACTGGGTTTTGGCTTAGAAAGTCTGCTGCTACGTTTTCTCTTCTTGGAAGAAAAACTGCCGTTAAGGATTTTAGATTTCTTTGAGCCATGGAGAAAATCGGTTCTGCTTCTCTTAATAGAGTCTGACTCTTTGTTCCTGCTTGTCGCACGATGTAGGTGACTGCAGTCTTGTTGTCGCATTTTTCTAGAACACCTTTGTTTTTTATCACCTTTTGAAAATGTTCTAAAGCTAACTTTATTGCCCTGACCTCTAAGACATTGGACGGCATGCACCTCAGCCAGTTTCTGATGCATCTGTGGTCAAGGATATATTCCGAGAAGGAGTCAGGGGGAAGCCTTCTGCCAGATTTCCGTCTTCTAGCCACCACCTTAGACTGGATTTTACCTTGTGAGTTAGTACCAATTTTCTTGCCATTTGACGATGTGGCTCCCTGACCCGAGACAGGAGGAACGACTGAAGAGGCCTCATATTCCACTTTGGACTAAAAAACCGTCACAGCCATTAAGCTTAGGATCTTCAGCAAATATGCTACAGAGGAGTTGGGCTACTTCCTCAAATTGCTTACTTCTTTTTTTAATATTTTCACCTTTTCTGTGGGCAAAGACACCAGATTTTTTCTTGTCTGAAAAAGCATCCCTAGGTACACCAATGTCTGAGAAGGGGAAAGCTTGCTTTTTTCCATATTTATTATCCATCCATGATCTTGAAGACTTCTTATCAGCCTTTCGGTGTGAAGCTGGGATTGCCATTCCAACGATGCTACGATCAACAGGTCGTCCAAGTAATGATATACGGCTAGGCCCCGCACTCTGAGATAGGCTACCAGAGCCACGATTATTTTCGTAAACACTCTTGGAGATTGAGAGAGTCCGAATGCTAGGCAGGTGAATTGACAATCCTTCCCGTCGACATGAAATCTTAGAAACTGTCTTGACCTTGGATGAATTGGAATATGGAAATATGCATCCTTTAGATTGATACTTGAAAGGAAGACATCTTAGTTTATTACTTTTATTATTAAATACAAAGGCTCCATTTTGAATTTCTGTTTGACTACATACCGATTTCAATTTCTTAAATCCAGTACTGGCCTCAGAGCCCGAGGCTTTTTTTTACTAGGAATAGCTTGGAATAAAATCCTTTTCTTCTCTGCAGAAAAGGAACAGGCTCTATTGCCGCTGATTCCAATTGCTGCGGCACATACTGGAAAATTGCTTCTCGCCCTTCCTTCACCTCTGGAATGCGAGTTTGAACGAATTTTTTTTTTTTTTTTTTTTTTTTTTTTTTTTTTTTTTTTTTTTTTTAACGTTGCCATATTGCTTTGGCCCAGGCATCTATGAAATGAGACAATCTTCCTGCTACCTGACTCTGGACCTTCGTACCCCTATTGTTGGTTTCCTCTATTTTTGAAACTTGGCTTGGCTTGGTGACTTCCAGGGTTGTTGCCATCCGAAATTCCTACCGGTTTTGAATGCTTTGGAGGCAAGAAAGGAACAGTCTTTGATATTATGTTGTCCAACTTCTCTCCAAACAGCAGCTGACAAAAAGCTTTTGAGGCAGTATCCGCTGACCAGGGTCTAAGCCACAAGGCTCTTCTGGAAGCTACATTGAGTGCTGCTGCTCTGGACAACAGCCTAACCATATCCACAGAAGCTTCCGTAAAGAAAACAATGCCTTTTTTAATGTCTTGAAACATCTCTTTAATTTTCAGTCTTTTGACATTAGAGTTAATTGCATGTTCCATATCCTGAGCCCACAACTTCATCGCTCTTGAAACTGAAGTAAGAATTATAGCTGTTCGCATAGATGCTCCTGTTGCCACAAATGCTTTTTTAAGGTTATACTCTATTCTTCTCTACATCGGGTCTCTAAATACAGAGGCATCTTCCACCAGAAGCGTGGTCCTACGGGCTAGTGGAACAACCGCCGCGTCAACCTTCGGTGGGACTTCCCAGATTTTAAATCGGCTTCAGAATACGGGTATTTCTTAGAAAAGTTTTAGTACTTTTTTCTCTGTTTTTTTCAACAATTACAACAATCTCCGATATTGATTGATAAATTGGGAAAGTCGGAGACTTCTTTTTAATTGAAGGAAATAGCTTATCCGCGATCTAAACCTTTGGTTCTTCTGCAGACAAGGACAGAGAATGTCTAACTGCCTTGATTAAAGGCTCTATCATTGTTGTATCAAAACCCGAGTCAACTTGCACGTCATTATCTTCCTCCTCTGACAGAAAATTGGTAGACTCCCCTGAGTCCGATCATACTTTGCCCTCAGACAAATCTGAATCTGACAATAGAGCTGCTTGTTTAGTGCACTTTTTTTTTCTTTTTAGGCCGGTTAGATTCTTGGACTGCCTGTGTCACAGCCTGCTTTAATACAGTCACCAGCAAGTCCAGATGTGGATTTGCATTAGCAGTTGAAGGGCCAGGGGTCTCCTCTGCCACTTCTACCTCCTCAGAAGAATTCCTGACTCTCTCTACACCTGAAAGGCTGAAAACAAAACATTGGTATAGAGGCTGCACTCTCTGGAAAAAAAATAAGAAACGTTCCAGGCTTCAGCTTACCTAGGTCCCATTCCCTGACTCCAACCCTAAGAAAAAACAGAGAAGGAAAGGGAAATGAGAAACCAGGGGCAAAAACATAAAAAAAAAACAAAAAAAAGGACATCAAATAACCTACCAGGTCCAGACTAGGAAGTCTTGACAGCTCCAAACTCCTGCAGGATCTGAACTCCAAACTCCTGCACGCTAGACCTAGCGCCCAGAAACGCGCCTCTGTATGCAAATGTCGCATCCCATGAGGTCACCAGCGCACCGGGAAGAGAGTGTCGCATCCACCCGAACCTCGGAAAAAGAGAGGAAACAAGGGCAAAGAGCAAACAACCCCTGAACAGGAGGGAGAAGCAGAGTCAGACACCAGGACTAACATCCCCACAGGCAAGACCTCTGAGGTGCATCACAGGGGGGCATCAAGCAGAGAGAGGCAGAGACTATGGACAACGCCACAGTGGCAGGTAAGCCCAGCGGACACGAAAAAAGACGCGGGAGGAAGTAGGAGGGGGACTTAAATACTTAAGGAGTTCCTGTCTGTATCGGTGGAGGAGGGGAATTAACCCATGAGTGGATGCTGCCATGTGACTGGGGAAATTGTATCACTAAGTTTCACTAGTGATCCGACTGGCTTTCTCAATTCAAAATACAAGATTCTGTTGGCAATAAATTACCTGGAATGAGTCTCAGTCAGAATATAACTGCAAGTTGTCAGGGGCCTCCTGAATGCAAGATGTTGATTGCATTGCAGCTAAGAGGTTTTCTTAAACTGGCATCAAAACAGCATTGTACATGGTGGACAATAGATGTCAAACCCTTTATTCAGGCTGGGTTTTTTTCAGCCGCAAAACTTGAGGAGCCCAGTGCACCAAATTTACGCATTGAGCTGTTTTTAAACTTCCGGTACAGTTCCGGTTTCTTTATTTTGACATATATGGCTTCTTCCATACCTTATTTGTACTTGTCTTCCTCCTTCCTGATGTTAAAGGATAGGTTCACTAAAAAAACCTATCCTTTACATTATAGTTAAAGTGAAACCAGAAAACAGCCGTGACCTGTCAGTGGAGCAGGCGGTGGATCATATGCAAGGAAAATTTCCTTAACGTCGTTCCTGACTCTTCGTAAATTAATTGAAGAACTGGAGTTAAGGCCTTTACCTACTGTGCTTCAATTAATGCAATAAAGGAATAGTTCACTTTCTGAGTGAACGATTTCTTTAACATAGGTTCTTTTTTTTTTTAATGCAGGTACATGACTGAATCCTGACCCAAAGAATTGGCTCTTCAGTGCTGGGTCATACATCAATACAGCAGCCATTTACCCCCACATACAAATTAGAGCACTCCCATGCACTGCATTTATGATTTTGCTTCCCCCCCCCCCCATACTTACAAGTTCACAATCCACCGCCGCATCCGCTCTCTCCACTGCTGCTGCTCCGTTCTTTTTCCATTTTTTGCTCATCCAGTAATGGCAGTCGACCATTGGCCGTGACGTCTCTGTCACGGCCGTGACTGACTGTCTTACCTGGAAGAGCCAGAGAGATGTGGAGGTGGTTCGAGGAGCTGGTAAGTATGAGACCTCTGTCTGGAAGCATATTTAACAACATTAACCAATTCGGAAATTAAGTTTTAAGGGGTCTGGCTTTTTCTAAGGGGTGGACATACCATTTAAATTTCTCAGACACACCCGCTACACATGAGATGACCATGTTCTTCACTCTATTTAATAGTAAGTTATATGTTACCATTACATGTGAAGGTGCAGTTGATTTGCAATTGTAAAGCAAGTGACACCAGGAAAAAAATCACCAATCACCCATAGACCCCATAAAATCATTCCACTAGCCCATTTGCAATGGATAACAGCAGTTTTTTTTTTTAAAGAAATTAGAAATTTATTTTCAAACCCGTAGGGCACAGAGCTTTTTTAGTTGCCAGTGGTGCATCATTCCCATTGTGTCTTACAAACAGCCATTTAATACAAAACAACCCAACTACTTACCATTGAGTATCCATGGCATTTCAAAGATTACAATCTTAGCTGAAAAACAAAGAGCAATTTTAGAATGCTTTATACATTTTCAAACATACTTAGTTTTACCTATCAACTTCCCTTCCACCAAACTTGTATTTACTGTATATGTTCTTTTACCTTCTAATTGTATCTTTAAAGGGTAGTTGTGGTCTAAGAACAAGTTATCTTTAAATTATGTGCATAGTGTACCAAGTCCATCAGGACCTGTTAGAGGATGCGGTGGAGGAGTGAGAGATTGGGTAAGTTGCTTACCTTCCTTCCCGGCTCCTTAACGTTTTATTGAAGAACCTCCCATTCTTCAATAAAACTAACTGAAAAAAGTGATTTTTAGCAGTGGAGATACAGTTTAAATGAGTTCTGGACCACATCTATGACTGCAGCCTGCGAGAAATCTTATAGCTCGAATGACATCACCTGACCCTCTGCTTCTCCCCTGTCCCCAGGGTCTGATCATGCTCACTATGGACTTAGGGGGCGATGCTATACCTTGTCTGATGAAGGCATATGTTGGATGCTGAAAAGTCGCGTGTTTAATAAACACTTTTACTTTAAGACTGGTGTGCGATACAAACTTTATCTTTGGCCGCTATATTGGACGCTATTTGGCCAAATTGGTGAAAAACCTATACTACCCAATGTATTATAGTGTTAGAGCGGGATTTACAGTAATTCTGAGGTGGCAGCGCCATTTCCAAATTGTTTTTTATGGGGGGGAAATAATGATGTGCAGCCAATGCAGAAAACATTAACAGAAAAACGTAATGCCTTTTCAATGGAGGCTTACACCACGTGTCTTATCTGACTGGGATGCAGCAATGCAGTAAGTCCCGCAAAGGAATTTAAAGGCTATGTCCACCCACAAAATAAAAAATTTATATCATGCTCCCCCATGTCCCCCAGCCCCAACCGCTTGTTTAGTTTTTTTTTAAAAAGCCCCCCAAACTCTTACTTACCTCCCCTCGATCCTCCGCCGCACTGCCGGCCCTCTGCTTGCGAGAATGCAAGCAGAGGGGCGGGACCGGCAGTCGCGTCTGTGATTGGCTGAGCGGCAGCCAATCACGGACGCGGCTGCCGGTCAGTCAGTGCAGCGGAGGAAAGCGGAGAGGTAAGTAAGAGTTTGGGGAGCTTTTTTTAAAAAAAAAACATGCGGTTGGGGCTGGGGGACATGGGGGAGCATGATATTAAGGGGGATTTGTGCTAGGGGGAGGGATAGTAGAACGGGAGGGAGAGGGAGGGAGAGGGAGGAGGGCTGCACGCATGGCAGGAATCTCCGGGAGGCCAGGTAGCAGGCAGTGTCCTATATGGACCTGCTGGCCTGCTGGTGGGCAGTTTTTGGAACTTTGGGGGGGGACTACAGGAGAACCAGATGGAGTTGGGATGTGAGGTAAGGATTAAACTACACTACATGGTGGGGCCAGTAGTTGGGGGGATTATAGTTTTGGGGGTGGACATGCCCTTTAAAGCATTGCGGAAAGTTACACCGGAAAACATAACTTTGCCCCCTCAATACTGGGAAAGGCAAGTACCTACAAAGAAATTACTGTTAAGAGGGGGAGCTATTAATACAGGCAAAGATTGGTCACATGGCTAAAAGCTGCTGAAAGCAGCAAGTGTTCACACAGTTTTATTGCTCAACCTTCCTAGCAATATAACTTCTAACAGGTACAATGGAAGAACTTTAACCCTTGTTCAGAAACCACATTTACCATTTAAGTTATGGGTCCAGACTTGTGAAAAAAAGCACCAAATAAGAAAATGGGCAAATGAACTGCTCCTTTTACAGGATATCTGTGCAAAGTTAAGAAAGCCATATAAAGTTAATGGAGATTAAAGGTGGCCATACACATGTGACTTACAAATACTCTTTAAAAATTGACCTCCATTTCCAGTTCCCCAAAGTATTCTAATGACTGGGAACTGTGCATCCTTGAGTAATTAGATGAGGGCTTTCTGTTGGCCAAAAAAGCCCACACTGAGCATGATGCCCACAGAGCTGAGAAGGGGCAGTGCAGGAGATAAAATATCGTAGCAGATGACGGAGGCGATTTCAAGGGAGCATATTGTCTGCAACTTCTGAAATAAGTGATATGGCCTTTGATTTCATGGATATTCCTATGTGGCTATAGTTCCCTTAACCTTCAATTTTACCCTTACAAAGGGAAGGCAAATAAAGCCCAGAATTTGCTGTATAAAATATTTGCACTTGCATTTCCAAGTGATTCCTAACCAAAGAGACACAATGTACTGGATTCACACAGGTATAGCTTTAGTTATAAATCACATAGAAACACAAGTAATACATTGTTCTCATAATTAGTTTTTGCAAGGCAGGATAAAATTTATTATACACCACAATTCCGCTTTTAACCAACATTTTTTTTTCTGGACTTAATAATTCAATCTGTTCAATAGTAGCTAAAGTAACAAAGATACTGTGTATACCTTTCAAAAACATAAAAATACAGTGTAAACCATTACTACAAAACACAAAAAGGCATCACCTCATCCCTGTCCTCTAGTCTCTCCTCTTTTGACAGTTGATGACTCGCTTGCTAATTCCTATAATTCTATCCTGACTAACACGATAAACTATTTTGCCCCCACTTCCCGTTTTATATAGCAGGTGCACGCATGCTACTGAACGTGCATGGAGAAAGTCCAGTACAAAGGATGACTTTCTGGGCTCCTGCTGGCAAAACAGAACTATTACCGGAAACTCTTCAACTCCCTTCTGCGCCCCTCTCCAGCTGACCCTCTCCTTTCTCCGCACTCTCCCCAGGACTTTGCGCCTTACTTTCAGCATAAAGTGGAGCCCATCCATGTGTAGATATCTGGTCCTAGGGATGACTCTCAGATTATGTTGCCCTCTCCCCCGGCAGCTATTCTTGGATCATTTGCTCCTGTGACCCATTCAGAAGTCTCTCGCCTGCTTCTATCATGGCCGCATACGACCTGTCCTCTTGATCCCATGCCCTCTGTATTACTGAAGCACTGTAATCATGTGCTTACCCCTATACTTGCCCACATATTCAATGCCTCCCTGACATCTGGAATTTTCCCTTCCATCTTTAAGCATGCCCATGTTAAGCCCATACTAAAAAGCCCTTGTTGGACCGCTCTTGTTTAGCCAATTACCGCCCCGTCTCTCTCTTATCGATAGCCTCTAAACTGCTAGAACGATTAGTCTTCTCCCGTATCACTAACTACCTTCATGCTCATAACCTATTGGATCCTTTGCAATCTGGATTCTGTCCTGCGCATTCCACCGAGACGGCTCTGTGTAAGGTTATAAGTGATCTGCAGGTTGTAAAGGCCAATGGTCACTTTTCTATTCTTATCCACCTTGACCTCTCCTCTACTTTCGATACAGTCGATCATTCCCTCCTTATGCGTATACTTCACTCTTTGGGCATTCATAATGAAGAAGCATCCTGGTTTCTATCCTATCTCTCTGACAGAACTTACTCTGTATCTTATGCTAGCAATACATCTTCTCCGGTTCCTCTTGGTGTGGGGGTCCCGCAGGGTCTGTTCTTGGACCCTTATTGTTCTCCCTCTACACTATTTCCTTGGGAGATGTTATTACCTCTTTTAGCCTTTATATGCAGACAATACACAAATCTACTTGTCCACCCCAACGCTAACTCCTGACATCCAATCACATGTCTCCGACTGCCTCCTTGCCATCTCCTCCTGGATGTCTCAACGCTACCTCAAATTAAAGCTTTCTAAAACTGAGCTGATCGTTTTCCCACCTAAATCTGGTCCTGTCCCATCTTTCTCCATCTCTGTTGACAATACTCCCATTTCCCCTATCCAATCTGCTCGCTGCCTAGGGGTAATTATTGACTCCTCTCTCTCCTTTTCTAACCACATTAACTATGTTGCGAGAGCGTGCCGCTTCTTCCTTCGCAATATATCCAAAATCCGCAGGTTCCTTTCTCTCCCGACCACCGCTATGCTTATGCATGCTCTCATCCTATCGCGCATGGACTATTGCAACCTACTACTTTCTGGTCTTACTGCTTCCCACCTCTCTCCCCTTCAGTCTATACTTAACTCTGCCGCATGTATTGTTTTGCTCTCTAATAAACGGGGTCCCAAATCTCCTCTGTACCGGACAACAACCTGGCTCCCCGTTAAACAGCGCATTACATACAAAATCCTTCTCCTAACATTTAAATCCCTTCGCTCTGCTGCTCCTCCTTATATTTTATCTCTAGTCTCCCCATATGTTCCTGCCCGTACCCTCCGCTCATCGCAGAACCAGCTCCTGTACAGACCCCCCCACTCGTACTGCTTCCTCTCACCTTAAACCTTTTTCTCTTGTAGCCCCCATCCTCTGGAATTCTACGTCAAGAAACCTCAATTAGCAGGTTTAAATCTACCCTTACATCCTACCTATCTGGTAACCAGCACAGTATATGATATCTATATATGATAAATCTACCCTTACATCCTACCTATCTGGTAACCAGCACAGTATATGATATCTATATATGATAAATCTAGCCTTACATCCTACCTATCTGATAACCAGCACAGTATATGATTGTTTTATTTGCACTGCATACGTCTCACTCCAGCACTTATACCCATTTCATTGTATCTTTATGTTACCCACCTAACTAGATTGTAAGCTCTACAGGGCAGGGACCTCATTACCTCTTGTGGCAAAGCCCTAGCACTTCTATTTATACAAGTTATATATTTATGTACTGAACTATCTATGTATTTATCCCCCTTGTATGACTTTATTGTATTTTATACTGTTCAGCGCTGCGTCCCTAAGTGGAGCTATATAAATAAACATATACATACATACATTTAAAATTAAAACATTTAAAAAAAATCTATGCTGCACTTGTACCTTGGATGGTAAATGTTTATGATCGATCCGTTTAATGCTCTTTAATCAGTTCCCTATATCACAATTCTTATTATGGGATGTTATGGGGCAGGTGCAAAGGTTTGCCCAAGCTATACATTTGCAGCAACCAATCAGATGTAAGCTACCTGTTTACTGCAGTAAGACATTATCCGATTGGTTGCTGCAGATTAATAGCAAGCAAAATGTTTTGCACTTTTTATTTCCTCAGCCCCTTTATATAGCTATGGCTTGTTTTTCACAACAGTATTTAAAGCCACTACTAACTGAACAGATTTTCTTTAATACTTACAGAGATATCTTGGGTAATAGATCTTAAAACAGTTGATAACAAAACGAACAAAATCCATGTCCTGAAAAGAAAAAAAAGCACAGTGCTTATTGTTAAGATAACAGAATAAAAGAATACACAATCAATTTCTACACTATCCGGGTAGATGGTGTCATTATTAGTTAAGGCTATACATTTCTCTGTTTGAGAATTAGAAGTAGAAGCCAGAGAAAGTAAAACTTTTTGACCCGCCACCAATTGTGCATACCATACTGTATCTTCAGATCATGGTGAAATAAACAAATTGGAACCCGAATTGCTACATTTCCAGCACTAAAGGGCTGTTAACTTTACTGTTTTACACTTGCACATATCAGATTTTTTTTTACCATAGATTTAAAACAAATACTTGCCATTTATTTTGCGTGAACAAATACTATTACAAGTTAAAGGAACAAAAGGTTTTTTGGTTAAAATGTAAAAGCTAATAATGCACACTCAAATATGATGTATATCTGCTATACAGATTCAGGGGTAGATAAATAGTTTTTTGACTTTATGAGTCAGGCAACTAAGAAGCCAATCTGACGGATTGACCCAAATACTTTCCTATGGCCAAGATTGTCCGTGAACAGCAAAATCTTAAAGAGGAATTAAACTTGCATTTTTTTTGATTCCTAATATGAAAGCTTTTCTCCCCATAATACCTATACATTGTAAGATTCTTCTATATTGGTTGCGTTTAGTACATAAGTAATTGATTTTGTAACTAAGAAGACTTCCATGTTGTTGCCACTACAGCCCATGCAGTCTTCAAAGAGCCATTTCCCAGACCCCAGTATTCACTGTCTCTATGCACAGAGCATTTTCTAGGCAGATGTCTCAATACCAATATTAAAGACTTTGAATGTTACTTGTTACCATACAGTTTATTTGCTAGTGGCCTAGCAGTTTTAATTATGACTAAAATGTTATTATTCTGTTTCTTACATCTGCCAAGCTTATTTTTCTTTTTTGTATGAAAAGTAAAGGATTTTATCATTGTAAGGAAATAAAAAAATAAATCCCTGTTGTGTGTCATGGAGCGGATGTGATTGGCCGTTAGCTTCTAGGAAGCAAGGTTGCAGCCTTCATTGTTTTGATCTGTTGAGCACTACAGAGCATGTGAAGTGTACTGCATAGGCTTAGCTGGGTTTACCCAGCTAAGGGTGGATACTGGGAACTGAAACCTAGTACCCACATTCCACTGACAAAAGGGACTAAACTCTGTGCTCCCACAGGCTACTGACTGCTGAAAAAAGACACATGGCCTGTTTTGCCTCTGGAATGTATTTATCTGCAAAAAACTGCAAGTAACAATCCATCAAAACCATTCGGACATAAGAAGGGAAAAATTCTTTAGAATACCATAAGAGAAGCAAATTGCATATTTCCAAAGTAAAATCCAGACAAAATATCCTCAACTTTAAAATAAGACCATCAGCTTCTAGTTTGATTGCACGGCTAAAGAACGACAATATTGGTGTGATTATCCTTCATCAGCATGCATGCAAAGTAAGGAAAGATGTCCTTAAGGCAATATCCTTTTAATAAATACATTGCTTCCACTTCAATAAAAAAAAAAAAAAAAAAAAAAAAAGAAAAGAAAAAAAACTCCCCACTTTATCTCTGCAAACTAAAACACTGAGGGATTACAGATGCAAATCCACATCATCTCAAGAACAAACTTTTCTAATAAACCTCGGTGCAATGACAACCTTGTTTCATCCTTTTTCAAATTGATATCGTGCTGCTTATTATTATGCACTGAATAATGTGGACTTTAAGAAGCCGAATGTCTGTAGACTACACAAAGCACTATAAGAGTTTGCCAGGGAGGATTATAAAAAATGGAATGGAAAAAGGAACGACCGGTTTAGATCCTAAAATCTATTTGGAAAAAAAAAAAAAGAACAAATAGTAATGATTTCCTTTTGTGGAACTTGAAACTTACATCTGTGAATGTTCAATTACTATAATTGTAAGAAGTAATTCTCTGCAGGGTAGGACAGACAAAAGAATAGGTCAATCATTCAGGGAACAGTTGTAGGAACACAGAACTTACATAAAAGCAAAATAATTTCTTCCATGGAAGTTTTGCATTTTAACAAATTTTTAAAGTTCTTCCAAGTCTATTTCAAATTGAAATAGATAAAAAAAAAAAAAAACCTTTTGCTGGATATTTTTTTTGTTAAATGAACTTTGAGGGACACCATTTACATACAAACAACTGTTTATATTGGGATGTCCAACCTGTGTCCCTCAAGATTCCTGGTTTATAAGGATACATGAAGTAATTGCCAATTGACTGAATTGTCACAATAACCCTCGAAAGTTGCCTCGAATATGTGGTAATCCTTTAAAAGTTGCCTCGTATTTTAGGTAACCCTTAAAGGTAATGCCACATGTATAATTTTGAGGGTTATCGCATATACAAGGTCATTTTTGGTAAGTATATCTGTACTTTTGAGGGTTTTCACAAATGCGGAAAGTTCTGCAATCTAAACAGAACTTTAAAATCTGGGATTTCCGATTCGGACCCAGATACCATCTCTGGTCTCTAAGTAGATACTTCTTATGACAGTTAACATATAGCAGACAAAAGTATTTCAAGGCACTTTGCAAGTGGTACTATTTTTATAAATGTAGCAGTTTGCACTGCAGCTTTAAAGATCTTTAATATTTGTTTGTTACCATTTGCTTTGTAGTAGAACGAGTCAATGAGCAAAACCTCAAATTTTTTGTCACCTAAAAAGTAACAAACCAAGTTTGCATAAGATACAGAACAAAAAGTTTCTTACCACATTGCTTAATCCAGATTCGAACATGTCAAAAACAACAGTGATCTGCTTCCCTGGCTCTCTCTTGCATACGCTCCAACCAAAACGCCACAAACTTTTTCTTGTCGTCTTGGATTTTAGCATCACGAACATGAAGTTTTACTCTGAGCCACACTGGAAGTGAGAAAGAAAACTAGATTTTAGCATATTGCTGAATAATGTATTTAGAAAACCTTTTATACTTGTGCAACCGTATGTATAGCTCTACAGGGTAAATATATTTAACTAATACCAGCATACCCACCCAGAAAAACAACTTTTGAAAAATGGATTCTATAATTCAGTGGGAGAAAGGATCACTAGTTGCCATCTCCCAATTTAATTTACAAGCCAAGATCTGCTGGTGTTAAAGAGCATGTCCACCCTAAATTTAAATTTTTGTTATGCTATTCCCCATGGGCTCCCAGCCCCAACCGCATTATTTATTTTTTTTTTAAGCCCCCACAACTCTACTTACCTCCCCTCTTTCCTCCGACGCGCTCCCGGCCCTCTGCTTGCGAGGAAATGCAAGCAGAGGGGCGGGACCGGCAGCCGCGTCTGTGATTGGCTGAGCGGCAGCCAATCACGGACGCAGCTGCCGGCAGCTCACTTCGGCGTAGGAAAGCAGAGAGGTAAGAAAAGTTTGGGGAGCTTTATTAAAATAAAAATCATGCGGTTGGGGCTGGGGGACATGGGGGATTACTACTGTAAAGGGGATTAACGCTAGGGGAGGGATAGCAGAACGGGAGGGAGAGGGAGGGGGGAGAAGGGCTGCAGTACGCAGGCAATGATCTCCGGAGGCCAGTAGCAGGCAGGTCCTATATGGACCTGCTAGCCTCGGTGGTCATTTTTTTGGACTTTGGGGGGGACTACAGGAGAACCTATGGAGCTGGGATGTGAGGAGTAAGGATTAAAAATACACTACATGGTGGGGCCAGAAGTTGGGGGGATTATAGTTTTGGGGGTGGACATGCCCTTTAACTTAAATGCTGCAGCTCTCTGTCTCCCCCGCTGTAACTTAAAGGGCATGTCCACCATGAAAATACATTTTTTCTGTAATGTAACACTCCCCCTCATAACCCCAACCACACTGTCCTTTTGTAAAAAAACCCTCCCATTACTTACTAGCAAGGGATCCTGTGGCCTCAATCTCCAATGCAACTTCCGGGAACGTAGTTGCATTGGGGGCTTGGCCGGCAGACGTGTTTGTGATTGGCTGAAAGTCAACCTGCCTTTTACACTCCACTGCCAATCTATTTACAGCCTACTGATTCCCGTCACCTTATGTCTCACCCCCATTTCCACTAGTCTGTAAGCTCTTTGGGCAGGGTCCTCTTTCCTATTGTATCACGCTATTGCTGTAAGAAACTCATCACTCTGTTTACTTATATTATGTATTACCTGTGTATGTAATATGTATGACTTTGTATAACATGCATTACCCTGTATGTAATGTATGACTATGTAATTGTACAGCACCACAGAAGATGTTGGCGCAATATAAATCAATAATAATGATAATAATAATAAAAGTCAGCCAATCACAGACACGGTTGCCGGTTATTGAGTTAGCCGTGGGATCCTGGGCTGGTAATGTTCTGAGAAGGACAGTGCGGTTCGGTTGGGCGAGGGAGCGTTACATTACAGGAAAAGGGTTGACCGATACACTAAAACAGCAGCCTGATGGAACTAGTTGGTTGTAGGGAGGGAGGGGGGGAATCTGCTCCACAGCACATGTCACTTTTCTCCCAGAGGCTACAGGAGAGGCAGATACCTTTACATAGGGAGACAGGCTCCTACTGTTCACTTTGTAGGACTTTGAACAGGCAGTGCAGAGGAACCACGTGGAGCAGATCCCTGTTATATATAACAGCTACATTTAGATTCTTGGGCACATTTGTATTTCTTTAATCTTAGTTTACAAAATTAGCAGTGTAGCTGTAGACATCAAAGATTTCATTTATGATTAGGCAAAGAGCTTATTAGATCTGTTAGTTTGCAGTACACATAATTGCCATTTTGCTTATTTTGAAGCATTGCATACAAATTACTGTGGATTACAATGAGCCTATTCAGTTTTAGTTCAAGCCATGACACTATCTCAAGTCACACGAAAACTGTGTAAAAGGCTCAGTTCTACGTGGCACAGCCTTTCAATCATTTAAGCTGGTACAATAACGTTTTCCCTTATTTTGAAACATTTCTATTTCCCCCCAGTGTTTAGTATGTTCATCAAAATCTAAGGCAAAGGTGAAAACTGTTTATCAGAGCAATTATAGAGATGTTTAAAATGACACGGACATCCTCTTTTCTTCCCCACATATCACATGCGTTGAAGAGTCAGGATAATGAGAAACCACAAAGGTTAATTCTGTTATTAACATTTGCTCATGGGTAATGTAGCAACTTTTGCAATTTTCTATAAACGGAAGCAAACCTGGTGATCTTCCCTATATCAGCAGGGTGTACGGCCCAGACAGTACATCAGGATCTATAGGGGCAGCATGTCCGAAGTCCTCCGTTTTTTTTTTAACTAAAACAGAAATTTCTTACTACTGTAATAGCAGAGAGACAATCAGAGGGAGTAAATGTAACAACTGGTAAAGGCTGAACCTGCCAAGGGATCAAAAAATACAAAAGTAACTAATCTTCCAACTGGTTACACTGTTACCTACAAGGAGAAGGAAAGCAGTGAATGGACCTGCCTAGTACCTCATTGATAATAACTAATCTTCCAACTAGTTACACTGTCACCTCCTAATGTAGGGAGAAGGAAAGCAGTGAATGGACCTGCCTTGTACCTCACTGATACTTCACCGATACAGCACTTTATGCTGGGGACTTATTTATTGCATTAGGGTGAGGCCCCACTTGAGCGCACAGAAAAACACTGTGTTTCTGTGCAATTTTTCCATCTGCCTGTGTCCATTTTAACATGCTTTCCCATTTCGCAGGGGGTTATGGGTAAAATGAAAAATGCATGTCATGTAGATGGTGTCACTTCTGTCTGCTTTTCCATGTGTTTATTGCGATTTTGACCAGAAATGGTAATCGGATTGCAGAGCACACAGTGGGGCCTACTTCTCGCTATTTACATTTACAATAAAATGTCATGCGGATTGCAAATCACAAACAGATCGCAAATTCGTCAAAAACATGCTAGTGGGGCCTAGCCCTTAATACATGGTTAATTGATTTTGTATAAATATTTCCCCCCTTGTTCTAGGAACTATCACTATTTAATAGAATCTGTGTTCCAGTGAATACACAGGAATTCCCCCTGCCTCTCAAAGTGTGTGGAGTTGTGATTTCCCCATCACACCATCAGACTTTACCGAGAAAGAAGCATAGGGGCACTGACCAGTGGCAGTCCCACTGAACAGCCCAATAAACCTGATGACACATTCCCCTCTCCCCAGGCTAGGGTTAGCAGAACTGGGATTGGATTTGGAGGACATTCTTAATAACATGAAATTAGTGCAGCTGGACTGATTTGTACTGCTGAAAACCTACATGTAATGTTTTGTTAATGAAACTGCTTGGTAAGAGCTAAGAAAATGCTACTGGAGCAAATAACATTCTGCTTTTGTGAAACTAGATAAGAGTCAAGCTGGCCTAGGAGACAAAAAAAAAAGAATAAATCGGGCCCTGATTGCTAGACCAATCAGACAATCAATCCAACATGGTTAGACCAGCCTGTTCTGAGCTATAGAGTAGAGAGCAATCTAAAGAATCCCTGCAGCTCCCAGACATTGTTAAGATGTTGAGGGGAGCCTTCACATGTTGGACAAAGTGCTCATTCGGTTGATGATGCACAGCTTTGAACTTCATTATTAATATCATCATCAGCCCATCTTATATCACAATGCTGCATCTTTCAGTCACACGAGGCACAGCTGTTAAAGCATCCATTCAGGCTCATTTATATTTTAGTTTTCATTCTTTAAATTGGTTTAAAATGGGTGTAAGTGAACCGTCTGTTTTATTACAGACAAAATCTAGTTGAACTATTTTTTATTTCACCTTTAAATTTACATATATAGTACATAAGCTAAAGAAGACGTTACCAGTACTTTACATTCAGTATCATGTGACTCAGAGATGTCCTCTAAGGAAGCGAAGCAACCATTGCACACTGCAATATAGGTTATTAATCATTAACTACAGCAAAAATGTCAAGGACAGAGAGCGTCCATTGCCGACAAGTCTATACATATCTTTGACAATATCCCAATTACCATGCACAACAATAGATAGGTCAGCTAATGCTTATGAAAAATGCCCAACAACAACTAGACATGGAATATTTTATTTAAAAGATTATAATAATTCTAAATTTTTAGGTGTCTTCTACAAGTCCCCTTTATGCCACAGTGAAATAAAAAAGAACATTGAATAAAAAATGATTACAGCAGTGCTAGGAAAGAATAGAAATGGTATTACTGGTATTAATTCATATACTGCAGTTCTGGTTGATCCAGGGATACATCCCGATTGCCATTTGGAGTCAGGGAGGAATTTCCCCCCCTTTTTAAGCTAGTTTTTTTGCCTTCCTCTTGATCAACTGTTAGGTAGGGTTAAAAAAAGAGGGTGAATAGGTTGGACCTGATAGACGCATGTCTTTATTCACCCTCAGTTACTATGTTAAATACAATTCACCTGCATCTAAGGCTGGGTACACACCATGCAATGCTTTGTACCGGCTGGTCAACACTAGCTAGTGGTGGGATAGGACAAATCACTGTAGGTTGCAGGGAAAGTAGCCCGTCCGACAGTTTGATGCAACCAATCACCAAGATCGGACGAACAGGCGACTGATATAGATTGCGTCCGCCACAAACACACCACGCAATTTTTCGACCACCCAGCCTAATGGACCAAATGCTTCTAGTATTGCCTTTGCACAAAGAACATTGGCTATGTGCTCACGCAGTTCCCTTTCAGGTGAAAAACACTTGCAATAAAACCAATTCAGTTAAAAAAGTTGCAAATGTAAGTAATAAGAATAGAGGAACAAAGCACCACAGGAAATTCAAAGCTACCCAGCAAGTCTATATCTGAAAATTAGGGTTAACTAACTGTTTAACATCCAAAATTTCAGATGGATACGGTATATTCTCACTATGAAACTATAGGTCAGTAAATTCTGTGTACTGGGTTAAGTGCAGCATTTTTAACCTTCAAGTCTAAAGGTTATTTTTGCACTGTAGTTCCTTTTCTAAGCTCAATAAAGCTTTGGCAGAAAAAAATACACAGGCTGAAATGTAAACAATTGGATAGTTAATAAAGCATCTAATGTTAGTTTATGCCTAAAGGGCATGTCCACCCCCAAAGTAAAATTTAACCCCCAACTGGCCCCTACACGACAGAAAAACTTAGTTTGGGGGAAGAGTTACCTTTTAAAAAAAATTGAAACATGGTAATGTGTATAAAAGTATACTGCATTTCTAGAAGTGTGAAGTAAAATTTTTGGATCATGGAATCTAGGGTTATTCCCATTGCTTTCCCTGAGTCCATGGACGGCTATTGTCTCATTGCGTAAGATAAACCAGTGTGTGCTTATAATTAGAAAAATCATGTATGAATTTCCAAGGTAAATTAATATAGCAAACACTCTCAGTAAATTCAGTGTAAAGTTTTAAGTATTTCTAGTCTTCAAGCATAAAGGAGATTCTTCCACTGTAGTTCCCCTTTAACTCAACTTTCAGCCCTCACACTGAAGGTTTATGCTCCGAGTTTAATAGCATATTAGAGGACATTGGGATTATGGCAAGCTCCCATCATGCAGTGAGTTTGACTTTACACACACAGATTGCTCTTTAATTTTATTTCTTACAGCAACCCTTTTTTACCCTTTGGCCCATTATTATCTTTGAAATATCATGATGTTTTGAGCTAAGAAAATGTCTTTAAAGACATGAGGATATAATATGATGTCAGGACAGATCGGACTTTAACTTACTGTGTTATCATAAATATTTACCTCACCAGATGTCCTTTTTAGTGTTGGAAGTAAAGACACAGTATGTTGAGTGGATAGGGGATTAAGGATATGTGCTTACTTCCAATGGCTATTTGTACTGACCTTTGTGCTTGAACATAATTCTGATTATATCTGTGCAGTAACTAACTGCTGGCTATCAGATGTAAAATTGCCTTATCTTAACTAACTGAAATGTGACTTGTCAGTTTATCAAACGAATGCTAAATAAACTGGCCATGTCAGCCTGCCTGGTTGGGTAGAGGCTACAGAGCTATACACTGCACATTGACAAAGCAGTGTGTTGCTTATATTTATATAATAAGATACTACAAATAATCTATGTTGACAATGGGAATGGTCCTTTAGGCTGAGGCCACAATTACCATCTGTTTGTGCTGCGATACGTGCACTGTTGCGCAATCAGAGCGCATGCAATTTGCGAAAAAAATTGGTGATCTATGCTTTCTAAAAAGTGAATCACATCACAATGCAGAACAGTACACCTAGTGTTGCCAGACCGTTGTCCAACACTAGTGTGCACTAATTTTGATTGGATTGCATGTTAAAATGTGCTAGTGTGACCTAGTCCTTAGTGGGTTATGGTCTCTGGTAAGAATGAACAAATATGCTTGTGAAGGTTCTCATTCATCCAGGTCATGGTATATCTGTTGTATTTAATTAGATCAACTGGACTTGAAGTTTAGTTCTTGAAGACGTTTCGCTAGTAACCCGACTGGCTTTCTCAATTCAGAATGACTTGTACAAGAATCTGTGGCAATTATGTACCCTGGAAAATCCCAATTAGCATATCACAGCCAAGTGTTAAGGGCGTGATTGAATAGTGGCTAAGAGGTGTTATAGAAACACCCAGAGTAAGGTGTCAAAACAGCATTGTACATGGCAGACAGTTGGTGTTGAACCCCCCCACCTCTATTTAGGCTATCTATAAAGGCATCAGAGCCAAACAGATACTGCAAAAGGCTCAAACACAGCTCCTAAATGAATGGGTACGACAGACACATTTTACAGTCAATGCTTTAATGCACAACGTTAGTCAACTAGAACAGAACCTGGCCTCACAGCTACCTGTGGCCATCTTGGAAAGAGTGATGGAGTTCACCAAACAAGCACAGCTTTCTCAGCACTGTAAGGGCAAACAAAGGCAACAGAACAAGTCTGCCATCCCAGAACACCCCCAAAGGAGAACAACTACCTTGGATACAAAAGGAGGGAAGTGAGAATGGGTGAGAAACTTGTCTAACAGGACTCTGACCCAGCCAGAAATGGAAGTCCTTGCTAAGGGCTTGAATTTTGCCATCACTCCTAAAGCCATCCCTGTGGTGGATATTATAGCAGCCACAGAAGCCTCAATCCACAATAATAAGGTACCACAGAGTGAGGCAGAACAACTTTGCCTTAAGGTATCTGCAGCCTTAGCCAGTGCTAAAACTCCTTCATCTTAACCTGACTACACAGGAAAGAAGAGCCTTTACATCCCTCAAGAAAGATTCCAGTATCACCATTCTACCGTCAGACAAGGGAAGATACACAGTGGTACTCAACATCTCAGACTACCATGATAAGGTGACCATGCTCCTTGCCGATAACAACACATATGAGGCTTTAAGAAGGGATCCCACCAGCCGTTACAAGAAAAGGGTCATAGACTTACTACAACAGCTTCAAAAGGATAAAGCCATTGATCGAGCAATGTATTATCGCCTCTACCCTGGTGAGGCACATCCATGCATATATGGACTCCCAAAGATACATAAGGAAGGGTCACCACTAAGACCTATAGTCAGCAGCATCAACTCTGTAACATAAAAGGTGGCAAAATACCTAGCCAACATCTTAGGACCATTGGTGGGAAGTTCTAAGCATCACATCCAGAATTCCTCAGTCTCTGAGGAATTAAGAAGAATTTTAAAAAAACACCATATCCCTGTTTGCTTTAAACTGAACAACACACTGAGGCAGCAATTGGTACATCCGAAAGACCCAATACCGAAACACAAGAAAAGCGACATCATATATGCAGTGCAGTGCAGTGAAGAATGCTCTGATTTGTATGTGGGGGAGACCAAACAGCAACTGCATCAACGAATGGCCCAGCACAGAAGAGCCAATTCCTCAGGTCAGGACTCAGCCATGTACCATGTACCTGCATCTTAAGGATAAAGGACATACCTTTAAGGATTGTAATGTTAACATATTGGCAAAGGAATGTGACTGGTTCAAGAGAGGTGTTAAGGAGGCCATTTATGTGAAAATAAAGAAACTAAGTCTAAATAGAGATGGGGGGGGTTCAACACCAACTGTCTGCCGTGTACAATGCTGTTTTGACACCTTACTCTGGGCGTTCCTATAACACCTCTTAGCCACTATCTAATCACACCCTTAACACCTGGCTGTGATATGCTAATTGGGATTTTCCAGGGTACATAATTGTCACAGATTCTTGTACAAGTCATTCTGAATTGAGAAAGCCAGTCGGATGACTAGCGAATTGTCTTCAAGAACTAAACTTCAAGTCCAGTTGATCTAATTGAATACAACAGATAAGAATGAACAAAGTTTTATAAATAAAACACATTTCACTAAAATAAATTTTAACCTTCTTGACACTTTTCAAAGGGACTACAGAACTTACGTAACTTATTGCCCTCTTTGTCATAGCCATGGAGGTAAGTTGCTCCGGTCTCGAAACACCACTTAGGAACTGTGGATTCATTTAGATCTGAAACAGAGATTTTAGTTAGTGGCCAACATCAAAAGTGTCAAAAGAAAAAAAATTATCTATTAAGAAAAAATCCACCCAAGTATGTCATATTGTCCAATCATAATAGTATAGGCAGGTATTACAGCACAGCCTACTATGCAAGAATTAGAACACATCTATTTATAAGAAACATTCAAACA
Organism: Hymenochirus boettgeri; assembly: GCA_019447015.1. Taxonomy (NCBI): domain Eukaryota; kingdom Metazoa; phylum Chordata; class Amphibia; order Anura; family Pipidae; genus Hymenochirus; species Hymenochirus boettgeri. The sequence continues at coordinate 50,496,275 of CM033470.1, read as the reverse complement.
AATATTGTACAGGGAGCACATATACTTTATACCCAATCTTGTCATTTTATTATGCTTCTTCCTAATATTGTTAGTGGAGAGTTCAAGGTGTCAAATAGTGCTCTGTTCTCATTTGCCATAAAATGTTTAAGGTTGCTTGACTTCCTACCTGCTTCATTGTATTCTTTAAAGTGGGAGTGCTAGTGACAGAGGCCTGGCATCTCTGAAACTGGTCTCCACAAAGGAATCTTCAAGAGGCTGTTGCTTTGGTAATAACAAAGCTTAGGAGGTAGGAATATAAATTAATACCTCCTATTTTAGTAAAAAACAATATTAAAATCTTAATTTTCCCTTAATGGGACCTGTACCACTGCAAGTTTGACATCCCTGATTTAGGGATATGTTGTTCTACTGGTATCAATAGAAACCCTCTAAAGAATTACATAGTTACCATAGGTACCTTTCTACGTGCACTGCTTAAGTGGCTTCTGGGATTTGTCCAGGCCTGTACTAACTTACAGAAAAAAGTATTTGATACTGATTGGTTGTGTGTACAATAAGCGAACACAGATACCAAACGGTTTTAGAACAGGGTCTGATGTGAACGGATAAACCTACTGTAAAGAGCTGCATATGATGTTGAGCATTATATAAAAAATACAAAAATACAATGCAAAGTCACATGATTCTTAACTAAAGGCTAACTAAGATAATAGTTTGTTTGCATTTAGTGCTGTGTGGATCTAAGCAAATCACACACAACGGATTTATCATACCATTTATGCCAATTTCTTTTCTCCATTTCAGGCTTTCATCAATCATCTTTACTGCATCCTCTACAACATTGTGCCTCCAGAGAAGGTAGCTTTCCATCAAGGTATCATCACTTTGCACTTTCTCCACATCCCGTGCATCATATCTGTCAGACTTGTCTAGTGGTAAAAGGAAGAATTATAAATATTATAGAAGTTCAGCCTTAAGCACATTTTTATTACTTATTACCCAGAACAGCAGATTAAAACAATGTAACACATGCCTACCTACGTATTTCTCATTACACCCATGTAAAGTCAATCTCTTCATTCAATTCTAACCATTCCTCCACCCCAAGCCACTGGCTCAGGTATGCTCATTACATTTTCCACAAGGAGCAAGGGAAGAGCATAGCATGTCTGTGTGAATAATGTGGCCCTGTGCTTTGGATCAGTGTTTCCAATTCTCACAATGAGGAACAGATCCAACAGATATTTTTCATCTGGGCTGATAGCTCCCAGGTGTCAACGGCAATAGTTTGTTGGCTTCAAATCTATCTTTACACATACACGATATTCAGTGAATTCCACCACTTTCATAAAATTATTTTAATGGACAAAAGACATGCCTTAAATTTAGAAACTAACAACACACAAATTAATTTCTAAAATATTTTTTGTGCTTTGCAAAAATTTCCACATCTACAATTTTTGCAGCCCCTCTGTAACCTACTATTGTGATCTTACAAGCTATGTCAAATGACACACTGACAGGCTGGTGTATAGGCTGGTTTATCGGCCTATATACAGCACAGCACGAAGGGTTTAGGGAGTAGAGCAAGCACCAGGCTATGCTGCAAAATGATTATATGATTTCTATACATTTTCTAATTAGATATAGTGGGTTTCCTCCGGGCACTCCGGTTTCCCCCACAATCATAAAGACATACGGATAGGTTGTATGTGTACATAAAGTGATTAGATTGTAAGCTCTTCGGGGCAGGGCCTGATGTGAATTGAGTAAAAATAATTGCAAAGTGCTGCGGAATATGTAGCGCTATATAAGAAATAAAATACATACATATAAATATTTGCAATGCAATATGGAAAGTGGAATGGTGAAATATACAAACCTTGTAAATATTCATGAGTAAATCTTTTTCTTGCTTCATTAATAAGCTGCTCCTTTTCCTATAATACAAGAAAAAAAAAAAATAGATATATATTAAATGAAAATAAAAATGTTGTACATTCTAACCAATCAGAGCTCACTTGCAGCAAAACACCATGTTTTAGGAGGCCTAGAGCAAACAGTATGTGAAATTACAAGAACATCCAAAATTCTCCATACAAAAAAACAATAACCAACACTAAAATGTATATACTGTATTTGGCAGGATAGACTGTACATTTTACATTCATATGAAGAATGAGCTTTTTATATTCATATGAAGAATGCTCAGGGTTGAATACCAGGAAATCATCTGGTGGGCTTACAACCTACTTACTAATCATAAATACCACTAATAAAAATGTATATACAGAGGCAAAGGAAGAGTCATACAGGGTACACACAAGCAGATTTTTCAGGCTAACCAAAGGATATTTTGGTGTAACAGTAGGTACGCTCCAAAAATCTGAGTGGCTGTGACCAATGCCGGGACCAGCATATCCGATCACCCATTCGTCTGAACAAGGGACCTTTTTTGTTTGGATTGGACGAATGGGTGAATATGCTGGTAAATCAAGGCTGTTTGTCCTATGGACTGCATGAATGGTCTGTTAGCCACAAATGGTCAGCTGTGAGGAAGGATCTGCTGGTATGCACCAGCCCTTGTGATGTTTCTGTGAAATTCTGCCCCCCCCCCCAGTATATAGTAACAGAATAGTTGTGTGAAGTTAAAATGCATTAGCTAATTTATTCACTACCCAATGTAATGGCACACCTCTGGTTATCAATTAGTGTTCCCTAGCACATAGTTTTACAAACTCAATAGGCCATGTTAAGCTAAATGGTTTTCCTCGCTAAGAAACTTTTGATTTTACTGCCTGATCCTGTATCTGGTCAGAACGTAGCTTGTCCCAAAAGTCTGAAGGAGGGGACTTTTCCTTGTGATATTTATTTTGTACTAAAAAGCTAAAAACCTTTATACAGGGACTATTTATTTTATTTTAAATATGGCAACACATACCACACCACACACATCTCACGATTTCATTTGCTCTAGTTAAGCAGCATAGCTATAACAATGCATGGCGTTTCACATGATTTCTGTAAACAACTCTGATGGAGACTTAATTCCTGTGAAAATCGGATTAACCAGCATTCTGAAAACCAGCACTGTGTTAGGGATATGAAAAATGGTGTAAAAATGGAAACAAAACTAACTTGTAACTTGCTTAAGAAAAAGTAGACTGGTGCATTTCACAGATGCAAAGTACACGACATAGAAGTTTTAACTACACGCAAAGGTTTTAGAAATTCCAAAAAGTCAATTGACGTGGAATGGTAGACAAGCTTTTTTTTTTACTCATAAATCAGACCAGAAATTTATTTTTGTGGAGAAATGGCCACAGCTAATTAATTAAGGCAACCACTATAAAATCCGCCTTATTTTTATTCCAGTAATTCCTTGTTCTAAATATATATATATAAATATAATAGACATTCAGTCAATATAGGGTAGAATTACAATACAATGTTTACATTACATTACCATATTCGGTTATAAAATACACAGCAAAGTGTAGAAAATCTGCAAACTTCGCATACATATAGTTGCCAGCGTTAGAATGTTAGAGAGGGGGGCGTGAAATCTTTCAGTTGATGAGATTGGGGCTTGAACAAGTGGGAGTTTTCACTCACAACTCCACAGGACTTATAGATTTAATTTCTAAAAAATGGAGCTACTGAAGCCAATCACACGATAATAGTGGCTACCTGAATGATCAAATGTATACCGTAGACAGGTAGACATAAGAGATGGCCGAAACTATATAAAGTTCGGTCCGTTTTCGAACTTCAGTAAAAGTTAGAATTCGGACCCATTAAATCAATGGGGGAGTGATAGTTCAAAAAGTCTGGATGACTTACAGCTAAACTAACAATGGTAACTTACTGTGACTGGCTGTGACACCTTGGAAATGGTCTAGGGAACATGTCACTATCACCCAAACTTGTTATAACACTTCTTAAACACGAGCGGGCAATTGTCGGGTTTTGTGCAAGCTACATTCGAGGGTTACGGGCAATTCAAGGATTACCGAACGATACTTTTGAGAGTTACCGAAAATAGAACCATAAATTCCAGTGTTACCGAAACTGAACGATAACTAACGATACTTTCTATGGTTACTGAAAATCGATGGCTACATTTGAGGGTTAGCAAGCGGTACATTCTAAGGTTAGCGAAAACGATCCGTACATTCGAGGGTTACCGAAAACAAACAATAAATTTGAGGGTTAGCGAACGGCGAGTAAATTCGATAATTGTCGAAAATACAGCCGCGAGTCCGGAAAAACTAACTAGTTCGAACGTGGACTAGTTCGAAAAGTTCGACTGAACTGATTTTTGTCTCGAACTGGGGTTCGAGTTCGGTTTTGGGTCCATCTGTAGTAGACAACTATATTTTATGGTAAAGAAATCTGGTGTTCAAACTAAGCTTGAGCCCATAAATATAGTATAGTATTTGAGGTTGAATAAAGACATACGTCCATCCAGTCCAACCCATCTAGCAATATCCTCATTTCCTGCCTAACTGTTGATCCAGAGGAAGGCAAAAAACCCCCACCAAATTTATGAAGGGGGAAAAAATTCCTTCCTGACTCCAAGTGGCAATCGGAAATTTCCCTGGATCAACTCTACTTTATGTATCAATACCAGTAACTTGCAACATTCCTTGTTTGCAGAAACTCATCCAGCTTTTTTTTGAAACTGACCAATGAACCTGCCATTACAACGTCCACTGGAAGACAGTTCCATAGCTTTACCGTATGTTATCCACTATGTTTTTTTTTTTAATTCTTTTACAGCTAAATGTTTTTTTGTTTTTTTTAATGCAATATACAATCTATCCTCTAGTAAACTTTTATTTGCAGCTAATTCTGGTTATATAGGTAAACGTGCATTTGTTGACAAGTCCAAGAATTTTAATGCATGGTGATGCAGTACTGCCCAATTGATGTATAGTCAGTTCTGTGCCTTAGGCTACACTGCTATGTATGTATATATGTTTATTTATATAGAGTCACTTAGGGACCCAGTGCTGTACAATATTAAAAAAGGTCATACAATGAGGACAAAAATATAAATATAAATGCATTATTATAAAAGTGCTTGAACCATGCAAATTGAGAAAAAAATGTCCCTGATCCATAGAGCTTGCAATCAAGTTAGGTATGTGATGCTGTCCCATTTGCAATCCACAAGGAAGTGTGCATTAATCTGCCTGGCCAAAATGTGTGCTCTGTTTCCATTCTGATTTTAATACAATAGTAATAAAAAGGGTACAGGAAATGCAAGCGTGTTGTTTTTTTGTGTGGTTTTGTGTGGCCTTAACCTTTAGTTGGGTACACGCTTTAACGATAAGGCTCCACTACAACGCACTAAATCGCGCACGCAATCATGTGCGTTATTGCATGTGATTGATTGTGCGCTCAATTATTTTGCGGTTTTCGTTTGCGCATGTGATTTTGCCATTTTCCGTTATGGAAATGCATGCATTAACGCACCAAAAATGGTGAACGCATGCGTTACCAAAACGGAAACGTATGCGCAATTGCATCGGAAATCAGTTTTTTTCGCATGTGCAATCGCAAGCACAAAACGCGTGCACAATTTTTCCCACTGTATACAGCCAGGTAATTACTATAATAACACTGTATATCAGTACTGTATACAGCCAGGTGGTTACTATAATAACACTGTATATCAGTATGGTATACAGCCATGTGGTTACTATAATAATACTGTATATCAGTACTGCATACAGCCAGGTGGTTACTATAATAACACTGTATATCAGTAATGCATACAGCCAGGTAATTACTATAATAACACTGTATATCAGTACTGTATACAGCCAGGTGGTTACTATAATAACACTGTATATCAGTATGGTATACAGCCAGGTGGTTACTATAATAACAATGTATATGAGTACTGTATACAGCCAGGTGGTTACTATAATAACACTGTATATCAGTACTGCATACAGCCAGGTGGTTACTATATTAACAGTATATATCAGTACTGCATACAGTCAGGTGGTTACTATAATAACACTGTATATGAGTACTGTATACAGCCAGGTGGTACCATAATAACACTGTATATGAGTACTGTATACAGCCAGGTGGTTACTATAATAACACTGTATATCAGTACTGCACACAGCCAGGTGGTTACTATAATAACACTGTATATCAGTACTGTATACAGCCAGGTGGTTACTATAATAACACACTATATCAGTACTGCATAAAGCCAGGTGGTTACTATAACACTGTATAGCAATACTGTATACAGTCAGATGGTTATAATAACACTGTATACCAGTACTGTATACAGCCAGGTGGTACTATAATAACACTATATATCAGTACTGTATACAGCCAGGTGGTACTATAATAACACTATATATCAGTACTGTATTCAGCCAGGTGGTTACTATAACACTGTATATCAGTACTGTATACAACCAGGTGGTACTATAATAACACTGTATATGAGTACTGTATACAGCCAGGTGGCTACTATAATAACACTGTATATCAGTATTGCATACAGCCAGGTGGAACTATAATAACACTGTATATGAGTACTGTATACAGCCAGGTGGTTACTATAATAACACTGTATATCAGTACTGCATAAAGCCAGGTGGTTACTATAATAACACTGAATATCAGTACTGCATACAGCCAGGTGGTTACTATATTAACAGTATATATCAGTACTGTATACAGCCCGGTGGTTACTATAATAACACTGTATATCAGTACTGCATAAAGCCAGGTGGTTACTATAACACTGTATATCAGTACTGCATACAGCCAGGTGGTTACTATAATAACACTGTATATGAGTACTGTATACAGCCAGGTGGTTACTATAATAACACTGTATATCAGTACTGCATAAAGCCAGGTGGTTACTATAATAACACTGTATAGCAATACTGTTTACAGTTAGGTGGTTATTTTAATAACACTGTATATCAGTACTGTATACAGACAGGTGGTTACTATAATAACACTGTATATCAGTTCTGTACACAGCCAGGCGGTTATTATAATAACACTATATATAGCCAGGTGCTTATTATAATACTGTATATCAGTACTGTATACAGCCAGGTGGGTATTACAACACTGTATATCAATACGTTATATAGCCAGGTGGTACTATAACACTGTGCATCAGTACTGTATACAGCCAGGTGGTTATTATAATAACACTGTATATTAGTACTGTATACAGCCAGGTGTTATTATAATAACACTGTATATCAGTACTGTATACAGCCAGGTGATTACTATAATAACACTATATCAGTATTGTATACAGCCCAGTGGTACTACAATAACACTGTATATCAGTACTGCATAAAGCCAGGTGGTTACTATAACACTGTATAGCAATACTGTATACAGTCAGATGGTTATAATAACACTGTATATCAGTACTGTATACAGCCAGGTGGTACTATAATAACACTGTATACCAGTACTGTATACAGCCAGGTGGTACTATAATAACACTATATATCAGTACTGTACACAGCCAGGTGGTACTATAACACTGTATATCAGTACTGTATACAGCCAGGTGGTACTATAATAACACTGTATATCAGTACTGTATACAGCCAGGTGGTTACTATAATAACACTGTATATCAGTACTGCATACAGCCAGGTGGTAATAATAACACTGTATATGAGTACTGTTACAGCCAGGTGGTACTATAATAACATGTATATGAGTACTGTATACAGCCAGGTGGTTACTATAATAACACTGTATATCAGTACTGATAAAGCCAGGTGGTTACTATAATAACACTGTATATCAGTATCGCATACAGCCAGGTGGTTACTATATTAACAGTAATATCAGTACTGTATACAGCCCGGGGTTACTATAATAACACTGTATATCAGTACTGCATAAAGCCAGGTGGTTACTATAACACTGTATATCAGTACTGCATACAGCCAGGTGGTTACTATAATAACACTGATATGGTACTGTATACAGCCACGGTGGTTACTATAATAACACTGTATATCAGTACTGCATAAAGCCAGGTGGTTACTATAATAACACTGTATAGCAATACTGTTTACAGTTAGGTGGTTATTTTAATAACACTGTAATCAGTACTGTATACAGACAGGTGGTTACTATAATAACACTGTATATCAGTTCTGTACACAGCCAGGCGGTTATTATAATAACACTATATATAGCCAGGTGCTTATTATAATACTGTATATCAGTACTGTATAAGCCAGGTGGGTATTACAACACTGTATATCAAACGTTATATAGCCAGGGGGTACTATAAACACTGTGCATCAGTACTGTATACAGCCAGGTGGTTATTATAATAACACTGTATATTAGTGTACTGTATACAGCCAGGTGTATTATAATAACACTGTATATCAGTACTGTTACAGCCAGGTGATTACTATATAACACTATATCAGTATTGTTACAGCCCAGTGGTACTACAATAACACTGTATATCATACTGTATACAGCCAAGTGGTTACTAAATAACACTGTACATCAATACTTTATACAGCCAGGTTGGTACTATAATAACAATGTATATCAGTACTGTAACAGCCGGTGGTATATTATAACACTGTATATCAGATTGTATACAGCCAGGTGGTTACTATAATAACAATGTATATCAGTAATGTATACAGCCAGGTGGTACTATATAACATGTAATCAGTACTGCATACAGCCAGGTGGTTACTATAATAACAATGTATATCAATACTGTATACAGCCAGGTGGTACTATAATAACACTGTATATCAGTCCTGTATACAGTCAAGTGGTACTATAATAACACTGTATATCAGTACTGTATACAGCCAGGTGGTACTATAATAACACTGTATATCAGTACTGTATACAGCCAGGTGGTACTATAATAACACTGTATATCAGTACTGTATACAGCCAGGTGGTACTATAATAACACTATATCAGTACTGTATACAGCCAGGTGGTACTAAAAACATATATATCAGTACTGTATTCAGCCAGGTGGTATTATAATAAAACTGTATATCAGTACTAATTGGCAGCATGGTGGCTCAGTTGTTAGTACTGATGCCTTGCAGTGCTTATGTCCTGAGTTGAATCCACCCTTCCACAGGAGTTTGTATGTTCTCCCTGTGCTTCCGGGGGGTTTGCTCCAGGGTAGAGGTGGGTTTAAATGTGCGTAGATTGTATGCTCCCGGGGAGGGCCTAGGATGAATGGATACATGTAAATGGAAGTGCTACAGAAGATGTGGCACATAAATCCACAAAATAAAACTAAGAAAAAAAAAAACAAGAGAAAATAAATAACCAGATCAATAAAAGAATAAAATACTAATTATACTATAGATATATAGATATATATATATATGAAGTTATAATAATAATACTAATTATAATATAGCTATATAAACATACAATATATATATATATATATTATATATATATATATATATATAGAATACTTAATTATACTATAGATATATTAATAATAATAGTAATTATAATGGTATATATAAATACTAATTATACTATATATTTTAATAATACTACTAATTATACTATAGAAATAATAATAATAATAATTATACTATAGATATATATTAATATATCTATAGCTGAAAATGGCTGGTATGGTAAGAGAAGAAGATTTTCTGGTGGTGATGGACATCTCATCGCTATATACCAATATTGCGGGAAATATTGGAATAGAAGCTGTGAGACATGCCATAAATAAAACGGATATTAGGATACCCACAGAGTATATGATTGAGCTATTGAAATTAGTATTGGAAAACAATACGTTTAAATTTGAGGAGGAATACTATTTACAGGTATCAGGAACCTCAATGGGTAGCCCGGTAGCACCCACGTATGCCAATCTATTTGTGGGGTATCTGGAAGAAAAATGCATTTATTCAGCTGAGGCGTTCGTCAATTGCGCCACCTGTTGGTGGCGCTATATAGACGACGTCTTTATTATCTGGCATGGCACTGGAGACGAACTAGACGATTTCCTTGTATACCTCAATAATATATGTCCCAAGATCGTATTCAATCCTGAATATAGCAAGAGGGAAATACATTTTCTAGATGTGACAGTTAGAAAAGAAGGAGACAGGGTATGTACCTCCCTATACAGGAAGGAGACGGATAGGAACACTCTGCTACATGCAGATAGTTTCCACCCTCCTAAATTGATAGAGGGATTACCTGTGTCACAGTACATAAGAATCCTGCGCATTTGCAGGGTACAATAAGAGTAATTTAGAAAAAGCGCTTTGTAAAGCCAGACAGATTATGGCAGATGGTGTGGTAGCAAAACAAAAAGATGAGAAAAAGGGAGACCCACTGGTTGTGCAATATAATAATACCAACAAACATGTAAATAAAGTATTATATGAGATCTGGGACATCATTGAGAGTGACACAAAGATTCACTGGAGAGTGAAAGAAAAACCCTTCACGGTGTTCAAAAAGAACAGGAGTGTTAGGGATATACTGGTGAATGCGGACCAACAAGAAAAATATAAAAAAGAGAGAACGCCAGAAATCATGAGAAAGGGATGCTACAGATGTGGTAATTGCAATATGTGCAACTACATGACTGTGGGGAGCAGTATATATCACCCACAGCATGGAAAAGAGATTAAACTACATGGTAGATACGACTGTGATACCAACTATTGTATATATGTAATAAAATGTCCCTGCGCGCTCGTTTATGTGGGTAAAACTACTACCCCATTCAAGATTCGGTTTGCAAATCATAAATCACATATTAAAGTGGCCAAAGAGAGGATGGCCAATAACACCCTGAGGGGAGATGAAAATCCTGTTGCATTACACTTCGCCAAGGAAAATCACTCTATTAGCACCTTGAAAGTGATGATAATAGATCAGATACCGAAACTGAAACGTGGGGGAGATAGAGGTAAATTATTATTGTGCAGAGAGGCGAAGTGGATTTACCTTCTAGATACGGTACATCCCAAGGGGTTGAATACACAACTTTCTTTTAAAAGCTTTCTATAAGATTTTACAAAATTCGCTTTATATGTTTTTGTTCTGCTCTCTAGATATGCTTGTGAAGGTTCTCATTCATCCAGGTCATGGTATATCTGTTGTATTCAATTAGATCAACTGGACTTGAAATGTAGTTCTTGAAGACGTTTCGCTAGTCATCCGACTGGCTTTCTCAATTCAGAATGACTTGTACAAGAATCTGTGGCAATTATGTACCCTGGAAAATCCCAATTAGCATATCACAGCCAGGTGTTAAGGGTGTGATTAGATAGTGGCTAAGAGGTGTTATAGGAACGCCCAGAGTAAGGTGTTAAAACAGCATTGTACATGGCAGACAGTTGGTGTCGAACCCCCCCACCTCTATTTAGGCTTGGTTTCTTTATTTTCACATAAATGGCCTCCTTAACACCTCTCTTGAACCAGTCACGTTCCTTAAGGCTTACTTCCTGGCTATTTGTTACTGACCTGTGCTGCGGCGACAATACGTGGGTTGGTTTGGATATAATAGTTCATCAGTGCAGGGGTAACTACTGCTGAACTGTAAGTGTAAATTGCCTCTCGACATATAACTAGAAATGTGACTTGGTCATTTAATCAAACTAAATCCTAATAATGGGCCAGGTTCACCGGGGCGCTAGTTGGAGAAAGAAAGGGGGGGAAGAAGGGGGGGGGGGGGGAAGGGAAGAGAGGGGGGAAGAAAGGTTGGGAGGGCTACACTATCGATCCAATGAAAAGCGGGTTGCGGATGATAATCTATAGAACACACGACTATCTTGCTTGCATTGTAACTACTTAGGTGGAGAACCCAAAATGATTAGCCATTGTGAAGCCGACAGGCGACGAGTGAGGGTTACACAACCCATAGGCGTGATAACATCTGACAACTGGTGCAAAAATCAAGCGCATCATTGCACAAAAATGTGTGATGCATTAAGGGCAGTTGTCCAAAATGAATCACAATCACAATCCGAACAGACAACCCCATGGTTGTGGTCCCCCCCCCCAAAACACCACAAACACCAAACTCACCACCAAACCCACCCCACCATTTGTCGTGGGGGTCGCACCACCTGTCAAAAAAAAAAGCACAGACCGGAGTTGGTGTACAACACTATGTGCACGGGTAATTTTTGATTATCACAAGGGCCCGTGGACTGACAAAAACAAACAATTCTAGTGTGACCTAGTCTTATGGGTTAAGGTCTCTGGTAATAATGACACAAATATCTTGTGAAGGTTCATCATTCATCCAGGTCATGGTAGTATTGTTTATTTAATTAGAATGCAAACGGAACTTGAATTTAGTTCTTGAAACGTTTCTTCTGTAAACCACCGACTGGCTTTCTCAATTCCAGAATGACTTGTAACAAAGAATCTGTGGCATTATGTACCCTGGAAAATCCCAATTAGCATATCACAGCCAATGTTTAAGGCGTGATTGAATGTGGCTAAGAGGTGTTATAGAAACACCCAGAGTAAGGTGTCCAAAACCAATTGTACATGGCAGCACGTTGGTGTTGAACCCCCCCACCTCATTTAGGCTATCTATAAAGGCATCAGAGCCAAACAGATACTGCAAAAGGCTCAAACACAGCTCCTAAATGAATGGGTACGACATACACATTTTACAGTCAATGCTTTAATGTCACAACGTTATCACGAGAACAGACCTGGCCTCACAGCTACTTGTGGCCATCTTGAAAGAGTGATGGAGTCACCAAACAAGCACAGCTTTTCTAGCCACGGTAAGGGCAAACAAAGGCAACAGAACAAGTCTGCCATCCCAGAACACCCCCAAAGGAGAAACCACTTACTGGATACAAAGGAGGGAAGTGAGAATGGGTGAGAAACTTGTCTAACAGAACTCTGACCCAGCCAGAAATGGAAGTCCTTGCTAAGGGCTTGAATTTTTGCCATCACTCTCTAAAGCCATCCCTGTGTGGATATTATAGCGCCACAGAAGCCTCAATCCACATAATAAGGTACCACAAGTGAGGCGAACACACTTTGCCTTAAGGTATCTGGCAGCCTTAGCCGTGCTAAAACTCCTTCATCTTAACCTGACACACAGGAAAGAAGAGCCTTACATCCCTCACAAAAGATCCAGTATCACCATAATCTAACCGTCGACAACAAAACACCAGGGGAGATACACAGTGGTACTCAACATCTCATACGACATGATAAGGTGGACCATGCTCCTTGCCGATAACACCACATATGAGGCTTAAGAAGGGATCCCACCAGCCGTTACAAGAAAGGTCTAGACTTACTACAACAGCTTCAAAGGATAAAGCCATTGATCGAGCAATTTATTCGCCTCTACCCTGGTGAGGCACATCCATGCATAATGGACTCCCAAAGATACATAAGGAAGGGTCCACCACTAAGACCTATAGTCAGCAACATCAACTCTGTAACATAAGGGTGGCAAATAACCTAGCCAACCTTAGGACCTTGGTGGGAAGTTCTAAGCATCACATCCAAATTTCCTCATTCTCTGAGGAATTAAGAAGAATTTTAAAAAACACCATATCCCTGTTGCTTTAAACTGAACAACACACTGAGGCAGCAAGTGGGACAATTCCGAAAGACCCAATACCGAAACACAAGAAAAGCGACATCATATATGCATTGCAGTGCAGTGAAGAATGCTCTGATTTGTATGTGGGGGAGAACCAACACAACTGCATCAACGAATGGCCAGCACAGAAGAGCCAATTCCTCAGGTCAGGACTCAGCCATGTACCATGTACCTGCATCTTAAGGATAAAGGACATACCTTTAAGGATTGGTAATGTTAACATATTGGCAAGGAATGTGACTGGTTCAAAGAGGTGTTAAGGAGGCCATTTAGTGAAAATAAAGAAACTAAGTCTAAATAGAGATGGGGGGGGTCAACACAACTGTCTGCCGTGTACAATGCTGTTTTGACACCTTACTCTGGGCGTTCCTATACCACCCTAGCCACTATCTAATCACACTCACCCCTTAACCCTGGCTGTGATTGCTAATTGGGATTTTCCAGGTACATAATTGTCACAGATTCTTGTCCAAGTTCATTCGGAATTGAGAAAGCAAGTCGGATGACTAGCGAATTTTCTTCAGAACTAAACTTCATTCCAGTTGATTCTAATTGAATACAACAGATAAGAAGGAACAAAGTTTTATAATAAAACACATTTCAACTAAAATAAATTTTAACCTTCTTGACACTTTTCAAAGGGACTACAGAACTACGTAACTTATTGCCCTCTTTGTCATAGCCATGGAGGTAAGTTGCTCGGTCCTCGAAACACACACACTTAGGAACGTGGATTCAATTTAGATCTGAAACAGAGATTTTAGTTAGTGGCCAACATCAAAAGTGTCAAAAGAAAAAAAATTTCTATTAATAAAAAATCCACCCAAGTATGTCCATATTGTCCAATCATAATAGTATAGGCAGGTATTACAGCACACTACTATGCAAGAATTAGAACACATCTATTTATAAAACTTCAAACAAATAGGTACAGGGAGCACATATACTTTATACCAATCTTGTCATTTTATTATGCTTCTTCCTAATATTGTTAGTGAGAGTTCAAGGTGTCAAATAGTGCTCTGTTCTCATTTGCCATAAAATGTTTAAGTTTGCTGATGACTTCCTACCTGCTTCATTGTATCTTTAAAGTGGAGTGCTGTTGACAGAGGCCTGGCATCTCTGAAACTGTCGCCCACAAAGGAATCTTCAAGTGGCTGTTGCTTTGGTAATAACAAAGCTTAGGAGGTAGGAATATAATAATACCTCCTATTTTAGTAAAAAACAATATTAAAATCTTAATTTTCCCTTATGGGACCTGTACCACTGCAAGTTTGACATCCCTGATTTAGGGATATGTTGTCTACTGGTATCAATAGAAACCCTCTAAAATTCATAGTTACCATAAGTTCCTTTCACGTGCACTGCTTAAGTGGCTTCTGGGATTTGTCCAGGCCTGTACTAACTTACAAAAAAAGTATTTGATACTGATTGGTTGTGTGTACATAAGCGAACACAGATACCAAACGGTTTTAGAACAGGGTCTGATGTGAACGGATACACCTACTGTAAAGAGCTGCATATGATGTGTGAGCATTTATATCAAAAATACAAAATACAATGCAAGTCACATGATTCTTACTAAGGCTAACTAAGATAATAGTTTGTTTGCATTTAGTGCTGTGTGGATCTAAGCAAATCACACACAACGATTTATCATACCATTTATGCCAATTTCTTTTCCCATTTCACAGGCTTTCATCAATCATCTTTACTTGCATCCTCTACAACATTGTGCCTCCAGAGAAGGTAGCTTTCCATCAAGGTATCATCACTTTGCACTTCTTTCCACATCCCGTGCATCATATCTGTCACACTTGTCTAGTGGTAAAGGAAGAATTATAATATTATAGAAGTTCAGCCTTAAGCACATTTTTATTACTTATTACCCAGAACAGCAGATTAAAACAATGTAACACTTGCCTACCTACGTATTTCTCATTAACACCCATGTAAAGTCAATCTCTTCATTCAATTCTAACCATTCCTCCTCACCCCAGCCACTGGCTCAGGTATGCTCATTACATTTTCCACAAGGAGCAAGGGAAGAGCATAGCATGTCTGTGGAATAATGTGGCCCTGTGCTTTGGATCAGTGTTTCCAATTCCCACAATGAGGAACAGATCCAACAGATATTTTTCATCTGGGCTGATCCTCCCAGTGTCAACGGCATAGTTTTTTGGCTTCAAATCTATCTTTAAACATACCGATATTCATTGAATTCCACCACTTTCATAAAATTATTTTAATGGACAAAAAACATGCCTTAAATTTAGAAACTAACAACACACCATTAATTTCTAAAATATTTTTGTGCTTTTGCAAAAATTTCCACATCTACAATTTTTGCAGCCCCTCTGTAACCTACTATTGTTATCTTACAACTAGTCAAATGACACACTGACAGGCGGGTGTATAGGCTGGTTTAATCGGCCTAATACAGCACATCAGAAGGGTTTAGGGAGTAGAGCAGCACCAGGCTATGCTGCAAAATGATTATATGATTTCTATACATTTTTCTAATTAGATTAGTGGGTTTCCTCCGGGCACTCCGGTTTCCTTCCACCCCCACAATCATAAAGACATCGGATAGGTTTATGTGTACATAAAGTGATTAGATTGTAAGCTCTTCGGGCAGGGCCTGATGTGAATTGAGTAAAAATAATCTGCAAGTGCTGCGGAATTGTAGCGCTATATAAGAAATAAAATACATACTATAAATATTTGCAATGCAATATGGAAGTGGAATGGTGAAATAATACAACCTTGTAAATATTCATGAGTAATCTTTTTCTTGCTTCCATAATAAGCTGCTCTCTTTTCCTATAATACAAGAAAAAAAAAAATAGATATATATTAAATAAAATAAAAATTTGTCATTCTAACCATCAGAGCTCACTTGCAGCAAACACCATGTTTTCAGGAGGCCTAAGCAACAGTATGTGAATTACAAGAACACCAAATTCTCCATACAAAAAACAATACCAACACTAAAAAGTATATACTCTGTATTTGTGCAGGAGCTAACTGTACATTTTCATACTCATATGACGATCAGCTTTTTATATTCATATCAAAATGCTCAGTTGAATAACCATGAAATCATCTGTGGGCTTACAACCTACTACTAATCATAAATAACCACTAATAAAAATGTGATATACCGAGGCAAAGGAAGAGTCATACGGGTACACACAAGCAGATTTTTCAGGTTCTAACCAAGGATATTTTGGTGTAACAGTAGGTACGCTCCAGGAAAATTGAGTGGCTGTTGACCTGCGGGACCAGCCTATCCGATCACCCTTCGCTGACAAGGACCTTTTTGTTGGATTGAGAAATGGGTGAATATGCTGGAAATCAAGGCTGTTTGTCTATACTGCAATGAATGGTCTGTTAGCCAAAATGGTCAGCTGGGAAGGATCTGCTGGTATGCACCAGCCCTTGGATGTTTTCTGTGAATTCTCCCCCCCCCCCAGTATATGTAACAAATATTTGTGAGTTAAAATGCTATTAGCTATTTTATTCAACTACCCCCTGTAATGGCAACACTCTGGTTACATTAGTGTTCCCTGCACATAGTTTTTGCAACGCAACGGCATGTTAAACTCAAGGTTTTTCCTCGCAAGAAACTTTGATTTTACTGCTGATCCTGTATCGGTCAGAACGTAGCTTGTCCCAAAAGTCTGAAGGAGGGGACTTTTCCTTGTGATATTTATTTTGTACTAAAAAGCTAAAACCTTTATACCGGACTATTTATTTTATTTTAAATATGGCAACACATACCACACCACACACATCTCCCACTTCCGATTTCATTTGTCCTAGTTAGCAGCATAGCTTAACAATGCATGGCGTTCACATGATTCTGTAAACAACTCTGATGGAGACTTAATTCCTGTTGAAAATCGGATTACCCAGCATTCTGAAAACCGCATTTGTTTAGGGATATGAAAAATGTGTAAAAATGGAAACAAAACTAACTTGAACTTGTTAAGAAAAATGTAACCGTGCATTTCACAGATGCAAAGTACACGACTAGAAGTTTTAACTACACGCAAGAGGTTTTAGAAATTCCCAAAAAGCAATGGACTTGGAATGGTAGACAAGCTTTTTTTTTTACTCATAAATCAGACCAGAAATTTATTTTTGTGGAGAAATGCCACAGCTAATTAATTAAGGCAACCACTATAAAATCCGCCTTATTTTTACCAGTAATTCCTTTTTCTAAATATATATATATAATATAATAGACATTCAGTCAATATAGGGTGAATTCCAATACAATGTTTACATTACATTACCATATTCGGTTATAAAATTAAAATACACAGCAAAGTGTAGAAAATCTGCAAACTTCGCATACATATAGTTGCCGCGTTAGAATGTTAGAGAGGGTGAGGGGGGCGTGAAATCTTTCAGTTGATGAGATTGGGGCTTGAACAAGTGGAGTTTCACTCACAACTCCACAGGACTTATAGATTTATTTCTAAAAAAATGGGCTACTGAAGCAATCACACGATAATAGTGGCTACCTGAATGATCAAATGGTATACCGTAGACAGGTAGACATAAGAGATGGCCGAAACTATATAAGTTCGGTCCGTTTTCGAACTTCAGTAAAAGTTAGAATTCGGACCCTTAAATCAATGGGGGAGTGAAGTTCAAAAAGTCTGGATGACTTACATGCTAACTAACAATGGTAACTACTGTGACTGGCTGTGACACCTTGAAATGGTCTAGGGAACATGTCACTATCACCCAAACTTGTTATAACACTTCTTAACACGAGCGGGCAATTGTCGGGTTTTGTGCAGCTACATTCGAGGGTTACGGCAATTCAAAGGATTCACCGAACTATACTTTTGAGAGTTACCGAAAATAGACCATAAATCTCCAGTGTTACCGAAACTGAACGATAACTAACGATACTTTCTATGGTTACTGAAAATCGATGGCCATTTGAGGGTTAGCAAGCGGTACATTCTAAGGTTAGCGAAAACGATCCGTACATTCGAGGGTTACCGAAAACAAACAATAAATTTGAGGGTTGCGAACGCGAGTAAATTCGATATTGTCGAAAATCCGCCGCGATTCCGGAAAAACTAACTAGTTCAACGTGGACTAGTTCGAAAATTTCGAACGAACTGATTTTTGTCTCGAACTGGGGTTCGAGTTCGTTTTGGGTCCATCTGTAGTAGACAACTATATTTTTATGGTAAAGAAATCTGGTGTTCAAACTAAGCTTGAGCCCATAAATATAGTATATATTTGAGGTTGAATAAGACATACGTCCATCCAGTCCAACCCTCTAGCAATTCCTCATTTCCTGCCTAACTGTTATCCAGAGGAAGGCAAAAAACCCCCACCAAATTTTGAGGGGGAAAAAATTCCTTCCTACTCCAAGTGGCAATGCGAATTTCCTGGATCAACTCTACTTTATGTATCAATACCAGTAACTTGCAACATTCCTTGTTGCAGAAACTCATCCACTTTTTTTGAAACTGACCAATGAACCTGCCATTACAAACTGTCCACTGGAAGACAGTTTTCCATGCTTTTACCGTATGTTATCCACTAGGTTTTTTTTTTTTATTCTTTTACAGCTAATGTTTTTTTGTTTTTTTTAATGCATATACAATCTATCCCTCTAGTAACTTTTATTTGCAGCTAATTCTGGTTATATAGTAAACGTGCTTTTGTTGACAAGTTCCAAGAATTTTTTGCATGGTGATGCAGTACTGCCCAATTGATGTATAGTCAGTTCTGTGCCTTAGGCTACACTGCTATGTATGTTATATGTTTATTTATATAGAGTCACTTAGGGACCCAGTGCTGTACAATATAAAAAAGGTTCAACAATAGGACAAAAATAATAAATATAAATGCATTATTATAAAAGTGCTTGAACCATGCAATTGAGAAAAAAATGTCCCTGATCCATAGAGCTTGCATCAAGTTAGGTATGTGATGCTGTCCCATTTGCAATCCACAAGAAGTGTGCATTAATCTTCGCCGCCAAAATGTGTGCTCTGTTTCCATTCTGATTTTAATACAATATTATAAAAAGTGGTACAGGATCAAGCGTGTTTGTTTTTTTGTGTGGTTTTGTGTGGCCTTAACCTTTAGTTGGGTACACGCTTTAAACGATAAGGCTCCACTACAACGCACTAAATCGCGCACGCAATCATGTGCGTTATTTGCATGTGATTGATGTGCGCTCAATTATTTTGCGGTTTTCGTTTGCGCTGTGATTTTGCCATTTTCCGTTATGGAAATGCATGCATTAACGCACCAAAAAGGGTGAACGCATGCGTTACCAAACGAAACGTATGACGCAATTGCATCGAAATCAGTTTTTTTTTCGCGCATGTGCAATCGCAAGCACAAAAACTGCGTGCACAATTTTTCCCACTGTATACCCGTATTACTATAATACACTGTATACAGTACTGTATACACGCCAGTGGTTCTATAATCACTGTATATCTATGTATATCCAGTGTTACTACTAATAATACTGTATATTCAGTACTGCATACAGCCAGGTGGTTACTATTACTACACTGTATATCAGTAATGGCATACAGCCAGGTATTACTTAAAACACTGTATATCCAGTTACTGTATACAGCCAGGTGGTTACTATAATAACACTGTATATCAGTATGTATACAGCCAGGTGGTTACTATAATAACATGTATATGAGTACTGTATACAGCCCAGGTGGTTACATATACACTGTATAGTACTCCCCACTCGGAGTGGTCCTAAACACATGAGTACGAGTATGCACGTATATTACAGACACCAGGTGATTAAGTGCATTGATATACGAGACTGAAGTGGGGATTTGACTCAGCGATGTGGATATCAGTTTACTGGGGTGTCTTTTGTAGCTGTCCGGTGTTACTATATAACACTGTATATGATACTGATACAGCCAGGTGGTTACATAAAACACTGTATATGAGTACTGTATACAGCCAGTGGTTACTATAATAACACTGTATATCAGTACTTGGGGTGTACTTAACATGCCAGTTTTGTACTATGGATATATACATCTGTATCGATAGTAACGAGTAAAGGGGGGGTACAGAAAAAAATAAGGAAAGTAACAACGGTTTTCTTCTTCTAATGCATCGAGTGGCTAAAAAAAGAAGAGACAAAACAGGAAAAAGAAAAAGACCAGGGACAAAAACACGATAACAGTACTGATACAGCCAGGGGTACTATTACAAACACTATATCATACGTATCGCCAGGGGTACGATAACACTTAATCAGTACGTATACAACCAGGTGGTACTATAATAACTGTATATGAGTACTGTATACAGCCAGGTGGCTACTATAATAACACTGTATATCAGTATGCATACAAGCCAGGTGGAACTATATAACACTGTATATGAGTACTGTATACAGCCAGGTGGTTACTATAATAACACTGTATATCAGTACTGCTAAAGCCAGTGGTTACTATAATAACACTGAATATCAGTACTGCATACAGCCAGGTGGTTACTATATTAACAGTATATATCAGTACTAGTATACAGCCCGGTGGTTACTATAATAACACTGTATATCAGTACTGCATAAGCCAGGTGGTTACTATAACACTGTATATCAGTACGCATACAGCCAGGTGGTTACATAATAACACTGTATATGAGTACTGTATACAGCCAGGTGGTTACTATAATAACACTGTATATCAGTACTGCATAAAGCCAGGTGGTTACTATAATAACACTGTATAGCAATACTGTTTACAGTTAGGTGGTTATTTTAATAACACTGTAATATCAGTACTGTATACAGACAGGTGGTTACTATAATAACACTGTATATCAGTTCGTACACAGCCAGGTGGTTATTATAATAACACTATATATAGCCAGGTGCTTATTATAATACTGTATATCAGTACTGTATACAGCCAGGTGGGTATTACAACACTGTTATCAATACGTTATATAGCCAGGTGGTACTATAACACTGTGCATCAGTACTGTATACAGCCAGGTGGTTATTATAATAACACTGTATATTAGTACTGTAACACCAGTGTTATTTATAACACTGTATCAGTACTGTATACAGCCAGGTGATTACTATAATAACACTATTCAGTATGTATACAGCCCAGTGGTACTACAATAACACTGTATATCAGTACTGCATAAAGCCAGGTGGTTACTATAACACTGTATAGCAATACTGTATACAGTCAGATGGTTATAATAACACTATATCAGTACTGTATACAGCCAGGTGGTACTAATAATACCTGTATACCAGTACGTATACAGCCAGGTGGTAACTATAATAACACTATATATCAGTACTGTCACAGCCAGGTGGTAACTATAATAACACTATATATCAGTACTGTATTCAGCCAGGTGGTTACTATAACACTGTATATCAGTACTGTATACAGCCAGGTGGTACTATAATAACACTGTATATGAGTACTGTATACAGCCAGGTGGCTACTATAAAACACTGTATATCAGTATTGCATACACCAGGTGGTACTATAATAACCTGTATATGAGTACTGTATACAGCCAGGTGGTTACTATAATAAACTGTATATGAGTACTGTATACAGCCATGGTTACTATAATAACACTGTATATCAGTACTGCATAAAGCCAGGTGGTTACTATAATAACACTGTATATCAGTACTGCATACACCAGTGGTTACTATATTAACAGTATATATCAGTACTGTATACAGCCCGGTGTTACTATTAACACTGTAATCAGTACTGCATAAAGCCAGGTGGTTACTATAACACTGTAATCTACTGCATACACCAGGTGGTTACTATAATAACACTGTATATAGTACTGTATACAGCCAGGTGGTTACTATAATAACACTGTATATCAGTACTGCATAAACCAGGTGGTTACTATAATAACACTGTATAGCAATACTGTTTACAGTTAGGTGGTTATTTTAATAACACTGTATATCAGTACTGTATACAGACAGGTGGTTACTTAATAACACTGTATATCAGTTCTGTACAAGCCAGGCGGTATTATAATAACACTATATATAGCCAGGTGCTTATATAATACTGTATATCAGTACTGTATACAGCCAGTGGGTATTACAACACGTATATCAATACGTTTAATAGCCAGGTGGTACTATAACACGTGCATCAGTACTGTTATCAGCCAGGTGGTTATTATAATAACACTGTATATTAGTACTGTATACAGCCAGGTGTTATTATAATAACACTGTATATCAGTACTGTATACAGCCAGGTGATTACTATAATAACACTATATCAGTATTGTATACAGCCCAGTGGTACTACAATAACACTGTATATCAGTACTGTATACGCCAAGTGGTTACTATAATAACACTGTACATCAATACTTTATACAGCCAGGTGGTACTATAATAACACTGTATATCATACTGTATACAGCCCAGGTGGTATTATAACACTGTATATCAGTATTGTATACAGCCAGGTGGTACTATAATAACACTGTATATCAGTACTGTATACAGCCAGGTGGTTACTATAATAACACTGTATATCAGTACTGCATACAGCCAGGTGGTTACTATAATAACAATGTATATCAATACTGTATACAGCCAGGTGGTACTATAATAACACTGTATATCAGTCCTGTATACAGTCAAGTGGTACTATAATAACACTGTATATCAGTACTGTATACAGCCAGGTGGTACTATAATAACACTGTATATCAGTACTGTATACAGCCAGGTGGTACTATAATAACACTGTATATCAGTACTGTATACAGCCAGGTGGTACTATAATAACACTATATATCAGTACTGTATACAGCCAGGTGGTACTATAATAACACTATATATCAGTACTGTATTCAGCCAGGTGGTATTATAATAAAACTGTATATCAGTACTAATTGGCAGCATGGTGGCTCAGTTGTTAGTACTGATGCCTTGCAGTGCTTATGTCCTGAGTTTGAATCCACCCTTCCACAGGAGTTTGTATGTTCTCCCTGTGCTTCCGTGGGTTTGCTCCAGGGTAGTAGGTGGGTTTAAATGTGCGTAGATTGTATGCTCCTCGGGGCAGGCCTAGTATGAATGTATACATGTAAATGTAAAGTGCTACAGAAGATGTTGGCACTATAAATCCACAATAATAATTTACATTATATATAATAAAACTATATACATATATTAATAATAATTATTATACTCTAGCTATATATATATATATATTAATAATACTAATTATACTATAGATATATAGATATATATATATATGAATGTTTAATATATACTAATTATACTATAGAGATATAAACATACATAATATATATATAATTTATATATATATATATATATAAGAATTACAATACAATTATACTATAGATATTAATAATAATAGTAATTATAATATATATAAATATCTAATTATATATATTTTAATATACTACTAATTATACTATAGAAATAATAATAATAATAATCTATACTATATTAATATATCTATAGCTGAAAATGGCTGGTATGGTGGGGAAGATTTTCGGGTGGTGATGGACATCTCATCGCATTATACCAATATTGCGGGAAATATTGGAATAGAAGCTGTGAGACATGCCATAAATAAAACGGATATTAGGATACCCCCAGAGTATATGATTGAGCTATTGAAATTAGTATTGGAAACAATACGTTTAAATTTGAGGAGGAATACTATTTACAGGTATCAGGAACCTCAATGGGTAGCCCGGTAGCACCCACGTATGCCAATCTATTTGTGGGGTATCTGGAAGAAAAAGGCATTTATTCAGCTGAGGCGTTCGTCAATTGCGCCACCTGTTGGTGGCGCTATATAGACGACGTCTTTATTATCTGGCATGGCACTGGAGACGAACTAGACGATTTCCTTGTAACCTCAATAATATATGTCCCAAGATCGTATTCATCCTGAATATAGCAAGAGGGAAATACATTTTCTAGATGTGACAGTTAGAAAAGAAGGAGACAGGGTATGTACCTCCCTATACAGAAGGAGACGGAAGGAACACTCTGCTACATGCAGATAGTTTCCACCCTCCTAAATTGATAGAGGGATTACCTGTGTCACAGTACATAAGAATCCTCGCATTTGCAGGGTACAATAAGAGTAATTTGAAAAAAGCGCTTTGTAAAGCCAGACAATTATGGCAGATGGTGGTGGTAGCAAAACAAAAAGATGAGAAAAAGGGAGACCCACTGGTTGGCAATATAATATACCAACAAACATGTAAATAAAGTATATATGAGACTGGGACATCATTGAGAGTGACACAAAGATTCACTGGAGAGTGAAGAAAAACCTTTCACGTGTTCAAAAGAACCAGGAGTGTTAGGGATATACTGGTGAATGCGGACCACAAGAAAATATAAAAAGAGAGAACGCCAGAAATCATGAGAAAGGGATGCACAGATTGGTAATTGCAATATGTGCAACTACATGACTGTGGGGAGCAGTATATATCACCCACAGCATGGAAAAGAGATTAAACTACATGGTAGATACGACTGTGGATACCAACTATTGTATATATGTAATAAAATGTCCCTGCGCGCTCGTTATTTGGGTAAAACTACTACCCCATTCAAGATCGGTTTGCAAATCATAAATCACATATTAAAGTGCCAAGAGAGGATGGCCAAATAACACCCTGAGGGGAGATGAAAATCCTGTTGCATTACACTTCGCCAAGGAAATCACTCTATTAGCACCTTGAAAGTGATGATAATAGATCAGATACCGAAACTGAAACGTGGGGGAGATAGAGGTAAATTATTATTGTGCAGAGAGGCGAAGTGGATTTACCTTCTAGATAGTACAATCCCAAGGGTTGAATACACAACTTTTCTTTAAAAGCTTTCTATAAGATTTTCAAAATTCGCTTTAGTATTTTTGTTCTGCTCTCTAGATATGCTTGTGAAGGTTCTCATCATCCAGGTCATGGTATATCTGTTGTATTCTTAGATCAACTGGACTTGAAATGTAGTTCTTGAGACGTTTCGCTAGTCATCCGACTGGCTTTCTCAATTCAGAACGACTTGTCAAGAATCTGTGGCAATTATGTACCCTGGAAAATCCCAATTACATATCACAGCCAGGTGTTAAGGGTGTGATTAGATAGTGTGCTAGAGTGTTATAGGAACGCCAGAGTAAGGGGTTAAAACAGCATTGTACATGCAGACAGTTGGTGTCAACCCCCCCACCTCTATTTAGGCTTGGTTTCTCTTTATTTTCACTAAATGGCCTCCTTAACACCTCTCTTGAACCAGTCACGTTCCTTCGCCAGTATGTTAACATTACAATCTTCAAAGGTATGTCCTTTATCCTTAAGATGCAGATACACGGCTGAGTCCTGACCCGAGGAATTGGCTCTTCTGTGCTGGGCCATATGTTGATGCAGTTGCTGTTTGGTGCTGTTTGTATGTGGGGGAGACCAAACAGCAACTGCATCAACGTATGGCCCAGCACAGAAGAGCCAATTCCTCGGGTTGGGATTTTCCAGGGTACATAATTGCCACAGATTCTTGTACAAGTCATTCTAATTGAGAAAGCCAGTCGGATGACTAGCGAAACGTCTTCAAGAACTACATTTCAAGTCCAGTTGATCTAATTGAATACAACAGATATGCTCTCTAGATACTTGAAGATTTTACTGTTATACTTTAATATCTTAAACGTGTCATTTTTTTTTTTGTGTTTAAGAGATCGTTAGACTTATGACCTTATATTGAAACAAGTGAGGTTGTTGAACTGCATGTAATGATACTAACATATGGAGCACTATGTAATAATGCACTATATTATGACGGTTTGCGATTACGTTATGATGAGGAAGATAATGCTACAAGTAAAAGTGGCTAGATATCAATATTGCAATAGAGCCAGTATATTGTGACTGGCATAATATGAATAGTCTAGATTGATATAGAGATTAGTGCAATGTATTACTTTAGAATGTAAACTTTAGAATGTGCAATACAGTATAGATGGAATAGTGCAATACATAACTCTATAGTGTGCAATATATATATTAGGTCATGCTTAAGACATTTTAAGATATGCTAAATAACAGGATATGTTCCTGCATTGTGATAAGCTGTTTCCCCCTCATTTGTATATGGAAATATTTTTTAGTGCACATATTACGGCCTATAATTGGCCTTTTATCATAACTTAATTCACAAATTTTTTCGATTGTATATGTGTATTTATAGTTCACAATTGGCTCTTAATGAATACTCACATTGACTTTTGAACACTTATAACTATTATATAAATATTTATTTTTTAATATATAACTTTTGATGTAATTTTAAGAAAGAGATTGCACTATAGCATTAGAAATGATGCACAATTGTGACAGTCAAAAGGAGATGAACATGCAATGGGTTAATATTTGTCACATGTTTGCACTGAAGGGGCACTAAGGGTGTTCTTATGTGTATATAATTTGAAGCACTGTGTGTCACATTGTTCTGATAAGTGCTCTGTGAAGCAACGAAACGTTAATAAAACTTTTTGTCTGAAGAAGGAGTGCTCAGAACCTTTTACTTTTTTTGACTTATTGTATGGACAGATTTGAGACTCTGTGTTCCTTGAAGCACCCACGAAAATATATAAAAAAAGAAAGACTGAGTGCAGACATCACTATATGACTCTATAATATATATATAGTATATATCTATTTATTTTATATTAATAATATACTATAATACTAATTATACTATATTATTTTTTTTTTTTTTTTTTTTGTTTTATTATAATACTAATTCGATAATATTTAATAATAATACTATTATATTATATATTATATATTATTATATTACTAATTATACTATATATTATATATATATATATAATAATAATACTAAAGATATTGCTTGGGAAGGTTCTCATTCATCCACATACATGTTAACATATTGGCAAAGGAACGTGACTGGTTCAAGAGAGGTGTTAAGGAGGCCATTTATGTAAAATAAAGAAACCAAGCCTAATAGAGGTGGGGGGGTTCGACACCAACTGTCTGCCATGTACAATGCTGTTTTGACACCTTACTCTGGGCGTTTCTATAACACCTCTTAGCCACTATCCAATCACACCCTTACACCTGGCTGTGATATGCTAATTGGATTTTCCGGGGTACATAATTGCCACAGATTCTTGTACAAGTCATCTGATTGAGAAAACGTCTCCAAAAACTAAACTTTAAAGGGCATGTCCACCCCCAAAACTATAATCCCCCCAACTACTGGCCCCACCATGTAGTGTAGTTTAATCCTTACCTCACATCCCAACTCCATCTGGTTCTCCTGTAGTCCCCCCCCCAAAGTTCCAAAAACTGCCACAGGAGGCTAGCAGGTCCATATAGGACACTGCCTGCTACCTGGCCTCCCGGAGATCCTGCCATGCGTGCTGCAGCCCTTCTCCCCCTCCCTCTCCCTCCCGTTCTACTATCCCTCCCCCTAGCGAAAAAAAACCCTAAATATTCTGCTCCGCTCCCCCCCCTACCCTCCCGCTTTCCTCCGCTGCACTGATGACCGGCAGCCGCGTCCGTGATTGGCTGCCGCTCAGCCAATCACAACGAACTGCCGGTCCCCCCTCTGCTTGCATTCTCGCAACGAGGGCCGGCAGTGCGGCGAGGATCGGGGGAGGTAAGTAAGAGTTTGGGGGGCTTTTTAAAAAAACTAAACATGCGGTTGGGGCTGGGGGACATGGGGGAGCATGATATAAAATTTTTATTTTAGGGGTGGACATAGCCTTTAAGTCCAGTTGATCTAATTGAATACATCAGATATACTATAGATATATATTATTTAATAATATACGAATTATACTAAGATATATATATTTAATATACTTATATTATAGTATATTCTATATATATTATTCCTTTAAAACAGCATTGTACATGGCAGACAGTTGGTGTCGAACCCCCCCCACCTCTATTTAGGCTTGGTTTCTTTATTTTCACATAAATGGCCTCCTTAACACCTCTCTTGAACCAGTCACGTTCCTTTGCCAAAACCCTGCAACACCAAGCCTAAATAGAGGTGGGGGGGTTCGACACCATCTGTCTGCCATGTACAATGCTGTTTTGACACCTTACTCTGTGCGTTCCTATAACACCTCTTAAAGAGTTTTTGAAGGGAGTTCAAAGCTGAGAGCCGAGTTGTCATGGGCTGCCTCTTAGCCAATCACAGATGCGGCTACTCATCTGCCCCCTGTTTTGAAATTTCTGTCAAACGGAGTCGGGAAGACAGCCGCAGGAGACAAGGGCTGTAAGTATAAAAGATTATTTTTTGGAAATCAAACCCAGCGGTGGGGGTGGCATACAAGCTATTAAAAGTTTTTATTTAGGTGGATACTATATAATAGAAAAATTGAAATATGGTGAACATTTTAGGGTTAGGCCACCAAAGGTGCCTGATTTTGATACATTTTAGAATCCTTTCACACAAAAATCAATTTTTCTGTAACGTATTTATGTTGCTGGCTGATTAGAAAGTTTGTGTTAACATTTTGTGACTCATAAGAAACACGTTTGTGTTATATCATTCAACATGGGATTAGTCTCTTGGATTATCAGTGTATTTCATAGATATATGAATGATCAATTTGAATGTAGAATCAATTAAATTTGATCGATTTGTGCATTATCTGTTTTCATTTAAAGAGCAAGTCCCAGCCCCAAATGAAAACTTACATACAGGTAATACCCACCCCAAACCCTAATGGTAATAGTTGAAATCTGAAATATAGAAGTCTAACCTGAAATCCTGCACAAATGTCCTTTCCCCTGTTTCTGCTCGTGGTTCTTTCAGTTAGCAACTGTCAGTTATAGATTTGACAGTGAACATCACGACCATGACTGAATGTTAATCCCCTGTCTGCCTCTTCTGAGCATGCCCAGGCTCTAGTATAAGGTTACTAAATTGCTCAGTTTCCATGAGGCATCCAGAAGCATAGCAGGCATACAGTAACGCATTAATAGGACAACACTATGATATATCAAAATATTTTAAAGAGACCATCTTTCTAATAGAGTTTTTATGACGATTGGCCTAAAAATCTATTTTTTTAATTTAAAATTGCACTTGAAGGCACAGGGGGAATGTATGACATGTATGGCTACTAGAAACAAAAAAAACTCACTTTCTCTACACTCATTTAGTATATTGGAAGCCACAAAAGATAAATTAAAAGGCATGGATTAATTTGTCAAAGAGCTACTTTAACCTTTAGGTATACTTCCTAGCAAAAGGACTGCACACACCGTATATCTATTTTGAAACGGTGCTTAACTCCACTATTGCTGAACCTGGTGTTGATTGAAGTATTTTGTAAGAAATCCTTTTACCCTTCAAAACTTTGTCAACAAGTAGCCATTTTTGCATTAAAGGTATCTCCACTCATATTTTCAAGGTTTGGTAATCCAGTTCTATTGAAGAACGGGAGGTAAAGGAGCTGTGCCTTACTTCCATCCTTCAATAGAACAAACAGGAGACTGGGAGAAGTTAAGAAAACTTACCCGCTCGCTCGCTCCCTCAGCGTGTAGTCTTGAAGGTCCGACTGGACCTGTCTTCTATGCGCATAGAAGACAAGGTCCGTCGGGACCTGTCAGACTAAGCCGCCGGGGAGTCGAGCGAGCCGGTAAGTTTCTTACTTCTCACCGTCTCCTATTGAAGAACGGAAGGTAAGGCACAGAGCTCCTTTACCTCCCGTTCTTCATATAACTGGATTACCAAACCTTGAAAATATGATGGAGATACCCTTTAACATTAATGACAATTATACTCACATTCCCCTGCCCCCCTCTCCTTTCACATTTGAAGAGTACCCAGGAGGGGACCTAAACCGTAGGAATGCTCGAAAAACTTACTAGAAGCGCTCCTCTGTTCGCCGGCTCCTCTTTAGCCAATGAAAGACAAGCTATGCAAAAAGCGCGTCTTTCCAATGACCCCATTGTGTATTGTCAGTCACAGAAGATGGAGGAGTAGCTGCAAGGAGCCTTCTAGTAGGTAACTGCAGATATTCTGTAAATTTTCCGAGAGGTTAGGCGCGATATAATTGTCCATAAGGATATGTTACATGATTCAACTCTTGTTTTGGAAGGATTAAACCTGGTGACCAAACATTTTTAAGTAAAATTGTCCTAAAACATTTTATAAAAATTAATAGCTGTAGATGAAATAGGTGAATTAAGACCTAGTTAAAAATGGTTTTCATTACTATAAATCTTGGAACCGTTACCTTCTCAGCACAAGGCAACAGCAGTCTTTTTCCTTGGACAATGTCAATTAAGGCCTCACATGAGGATCTCAAGACCTTTTGTTGGTCTCCAAATGATGCTGCAGTTCTTGAAGTGAAAGCAAACCTGCCTGAAGATAAGGACAATGTACAAGACAGACTAACTGCAAATGAAAAAGGTAATATATCAAACCTGCGGCACCAGTTGCTGAAATGAAATTAATTTGTTGGAATGCTAGTTTGGTAAACTTTACTGTGTAAACGTGGTATAATCATTTATAATCCACCCTTCCATGGAAGTTAATGGACTCCTTCTGTAAATAATATCTATAATCGGCGCGCTACTACGTAGTAGCGCGCTGATTATAACAGTCCGGAACTGATTTACACTCTGGAAAGCTTCTCCCCCACTCTGTTTATCTCCCCATCACCTCAGCTGAACCTCCGTCTCAGTTCCGTGGCTTCCGCACCACTGTGAATGGCGCTGCTCTCCTCTTCCTTTTACTCCGTGCACAGTGATGAAACAATCTCGCGATTCAATCACTGTGCAGGATGTAAAACTAAGAGGAGGAGCCGCGCCATCCACACTGTGCGGAAGCCGCAGGATTTGCATAGCCCTGAACTGCAAGGTGGAAGTTGCAGAGAGCCCTGGCTGTGTTGGAGCTGTAGGTGCTGTTGGAATAGAGGGGGAGGACATCTGATGATCACTGATGAGGACAAGTACCTGACTTTTCTCTACCCTATGACTCTGTTTTCCTTGCCCCTCTATTCTTCTAATGAAGGGGTGGATATAATAAATAATACATAAAATTATTCGGATATTAGTGGTCACACTCGGAGTTCAGTGCCCTGTAAAAGGCCTCGGCCTACGGCCTCGTGCTTTTTATATGGTCACAGAACTCCGGTGATCTTTCTAATATCCTTATAATTTAACAGTAGGGGGTGGCATTATCTACTATATAAATGACGATAATAAAGTAAAGAACCACAAGTATAATAACAACATACAATAAATAATAATACATGCATAAAAAAATGGAAAATGCCGAAAAATTTTTTGGAATGGAGGTTTCTAATTTATTGTTTAGTGTATTCATAGAATAAAAGGAGGTGATTATGTAACGTACCGTAAGTGTTTATCAGTATAGCCATTTAAACCTTTACAGCAGTGATTTTTAACCAGGGGCTGGAGACCCCTTTGGTTACCTAAGAAGTACGGGCTGTCTGATAGATTGCTAGAAGTTACAAGAAAGGTCACTAGGAGTCCCGAGAGTGACTAGGGTTTTTTCTGGGAGGTTGCTAGTAGTTCCCTGAATAGTCACTAAGGTTACCCGACTGGTTGCTAGAGGTCCACTGAACCTGGGATACGGTCTGGTAAGTAAGTTTCTCAGACTTTTTTTTACAATACACCATGTGGTTAGGGTTGGGAGGGGGGAAGCTACACTACAGAAAAGGCATTACAATTAAACCTAAAACTGTGCAGCCAGGGATCCTGGGGTGGAAGGGAGGGGGGCGGGGAATCGTCTCCACAGTATATACAAGGACAGAGAAGAGGCAGAAACTTTTTCACGGCAGACAGGCTCCTACTCTTCACTTCCTGGACTTTAGACAGACACTGCAGGAGAACCATAAGGTAAGATTTTTTTAACACTAAACATTGGGGCCAACATGTGGTTAAATTTTAGTTTTGGAGGTGGACATGCCCTTTAAGTTACTTAATGTTTTTTTTAACATATTAAAAGATATGCAATCGGAAACATAAAAAAATAAGGTGGGTTAATAAGAAGATGAATTATTTCATTCCTACATACAAATCGATCACAACAGGGAATTTCCATAAACAATTATCTATCTGTTTACATATTCAAACCTGCAATCTTGATTCAAGTGCCTGAATTGTGAGTAAGCGGTTTTCTTGCAAGTCCTCATCATCTGATTTCCTTTCTGTGATATTACACTCTTCTGTCTACGGTAAAATCATTCACACAAATTAGGCAGGACGCGCGGGTTCTAACAACGAAGAAACATTGTGGACTAACATCATTCTATAATCATTCAAAAGCACAATTACTGTACAATGGATTTAATGGGAGAAAAAAAAACAGGAGTGAGTGGAAAATAACCGTAAATTTAACCTAAAATAGTTACATTTTTAACAAAGGTGCTTGGCCAAACTACATTGATTGATCAAAAAGAGCATAACTGCATTAAAGAAACTTACTACGTATAAACTTTTTTAAAAAAACGGTTGAAAAGTACCTGGGGCAGGGAGGTAGGATTGGTACTTTCTACCTCCCAATTACATTTCTATGAGGAGTGGCAGCACAAAGAAAAACTGCTTCTGCACTATCTTTAATACAAGAGGTCAGAGCCATAACCTGGCAGATGAAACTGTATGTGCTGTAGCTCCTCAACGAATTGGGGGATGGGAATATCAATCTATCTCTCTGTCCCAGATGTTTTCATTTCTGAAAAGTTAATTTTTACAGTATAGTTCTCCTTTAACTTCCATAGCAAGTGAACATTCTCCTCACTATCTTCGCCGACCCTATCTTTCAGTACCATCTTCCCCAGTTTTCAAGTTGAAATCTATAGAAGTTAGAAATTTAGATCAGTATTTCCAAACATTTTGGCTGAAAATCCGATTGGAAATCCATTGGCCCGGGTATGGGATTAAGAGATTCTACTATACATGCAGATAGATAGTCAGTGCACAATCTAAACAAACGCTATGTACACATTTATTGAAAATGTTTACCTAGTTATGTTTCCAAATTTTAATAAAAAAAAAAAAATTAAAAATAAAAGTTGCAATTTGCACTTACAGGATAGTTAATTTCACAGAGTCAGTTAGTTTGAATGATTGAACACCAGATTCATGACTTGTTTCATTTTTAAACAAGAGCAGTAATTTGATCAGAGCCCTTGCCAATAAAATCATCCACAAGTGCTACCTGGACTTGCTGCCAGTTTGCAGCTATCTGTAACAAAATAAGAGTTAAGGACATGTTAATTTGGAGAGGCAGGTGGTTTTACGAAAAACATTTAGTAAGGCACATAAACAAAATTTAAAGAGAACATAAAAGTGATATTAAACTTGTTTCATACTAGATTCTATCTTGGAGAAATTAAACCTTTACACTAAAAAAAAGAAGTGTGCTCCAACACCGCCAACAGAGGAGCCATTTTTCCATTTGTTGAGAAAATATTCATTACTGACAAAAATAAACTAGTTGGCATTTAAGATATATGTTTAAACAGCTCTTTGTCTGTGGCAATGCAATGTGACTATTGACACATCTAAAGCTAACACACTGCACAGATATTTAGCAAATCTCAGATGGAATCTGTGGCTATAATGTGTTTAGGAAGATCATTCAGGCAGGGGCGTCTCTAGGGTCTAAGAAGATCAGGGGCACTCCATGTTCGCACGTGTAGAATTTGTTTAGGCATGCCCCTTTTGCCATCCAATTAAGACAACCCACTAGGTAACTTAAAGGACAATTATACACCTTCCCTCCGCTCCTTTTCTTAGGTCTGTATACCTTTTACCCAGGGTGAGGACCTGAACCGCTAGGTCCTCACCCCTGGGTTGCGAAAGTTAAAGTACAGCGTTACTGAAACGTCTCTGGCAGGCTCCGCCCCTCCTCTCCTGTGACTGCGAGGCCAATAGGAAGGCACCCTCGTTGCCGAGCTTTAAGAGACAGGGTTCAGCCCCCAGATACAAATCTCGCTATATTTACCTATAGAAAACTGCCTCGATCTTCTACTTCTAAATTCCCCCTAGACGTAGTTCTACTTTAGCTACAGCTTAAGCATC
This sequence comes from Hymenochirus boettgeri, assembly GCA_019447015.1. NCBI lineage: Eukaryota > Metazoa > Chordata > Amphibia > Anura > Pipidae > Hymenochirus > Hymenochirus boettgeri. The sequence goes on along the minus strand of CM033470.1, from coordinate 50,461,510 downwards.
GGTCCAATTTATGAATTCCTTTCCCAGAGCCTGCAGAGGTAGAAACATGTTACAGCAGCAGAGGAGGCATCTACCAGCCAGTGAGGGATCAGGGTTTTACTAAAGGTAAATATAGCTAAATTAATGCCTGGGGGTCTGAACCTTGTCGGTGAACATGCCCTTAACATTTACAGATAAATAAGATGCACAACCTGCAAACTCACTGTTCATCTTAATAATTTTCTAGGTAATTAGGCTAAATGTAACAATTCCTGGAGACTGATAATTACCTCTAGTTACCTAAGGATATGAGTGACAATACTGTACATTTTCTACAACATTTAAATGAATGATATTTTGGTTGTTACGGCTCTTCGGAGTGACGGGATATAAGGACAGAGCAGCTGTACGCATCTATCAACCTGGACACAGCTTGAAGACAGAAGATCCCTTTCCTACCACCATCAGTTAGTACAGACAGACTGTATGGAGAAATATTTTTATACTTTATACACAGCTATTCTGATTTACTATCCAATAATCCAATTCTTTATCAATAACCGATTTGTTTTACACCAGAAACACCATTAGGATTAAACTTGTGAATTGAAAGTTACAAAAAAGTTAAACTCAATGGCAATTCATACTTTAAAGCAGGAATGTCAAACTTGGGCTCTCCAGATGTTAAAAATTACAACTCCCAGCAGAGTTGTAGTTTTTAAAAAATCTAGAGAGCTACAAGTACATCCCTGCTTTAAAGGAAGCATTCACTGAAAAAGGTAACTCTTCTTTAAAGGAATCCCCCAGTAACACAAGATCTAATCCCATCACCCCTCTGCAGTTAGTGATTTCTATGGGGCCGGTTCCTAATGATGATTTGGCCAGACAAGATGAATACCAGCTACAGAGATGGATCGGCAGATGGAGAACATGGTGAACAGTAAATTGTATTGTTTGTGGTTTTATAAATACAGGAGTAGGTTATCCATAACAGCAATGAGGATTGGATTTATGTTTCCCTTTATTTATCAGTTTTGTTTAAAGGGATGTCCACCTTTCAAAATTTTACACATAGTAGGGTTTCCCCCCCAGCCACCACCGCTAAATCAAATCATTAGAAAATCCCCGATCTTTACTTACCTCTTTCCTCCGCCGCATTGTCCGGCCCTTGCTTGCACAGAACTGCAAGCAGGGGCAGGACGGCAGCCGTGTCTGTGATTGGCTGAAAGGCAGCCAATCATGGACACGCTGCCAGATGCTAGAACGCTGGGGGAAAGGGAAGGTAGTAGTAGAGTTCGGAGAGCCTCTGATCATTTTATTATAGCGGTAGGGGCTGGGGGAAGCACTAACATACAGCCAAGGGGTTTCACAGCTAGGGGGAAGGAGACAAAACGGGAGGGAGAGGGGGGGGTCTCTTCTGCACATGGCAAATTCTCCCGGAGGGAGGGCAGAGTCCTATATGGACTCTGCAGTACTCCTTGTGGGCAGTTTTTTGGACTTTGGAGGGGATAACTGGAGAACCATTTGGAGCTGGGATGTAAGGTAAGGATTTTACTACACTACAAAGTGGGGCCAGTAGTGGGGGAGTATAGTTTTGGGGGTGGACATGCCCTTTAATTATAAGATGTCACCAGAAAATGTACAGTAAATGCTGTCTTTCATTTATCAGTTAGTAAGGTCTACGAGAATCAAGAACTTCTTCGAGGCCCTGGAGTGCACCACCCATCAGATGAGATTGAAACCATCCAAGGACTCTTGAATGTGTGTCCCAGCTGGCAGGACCAAACCACCTGGAGAGGAATATTAAACAACTCCACCAACAGCTCAACATCCACCATGCTCGTGGAACTACCATCCACTCCCGATCATATAACATCTTGGAGCCTTCCGGTGTAAGTATTTCTCAGTCTATTGTTACATAGTTATATTGGCTAAAGATCAAACTAAAGGACTCTCAATCTTCATTTAAATCCTAGCTTTAAATAAAATGAGCACAGTGTAGGTAGGATAATTAGTATAATACCTATAGCAAATCACACAGTAATATTAATATAATATAGTAGAATAGAATAATGTAAGTGTCTGGGACTAGAGAAGATAGGTTAGAAATAATAAGATATGATAAATAAAAATAGGACCCATAACTAAAATAAGAATAGTAAGATGAACAGATGATATAAAATACTGTTATGCCATACAGTAACCCCAATACCTTTCTACTATAGGTGGTTGGAACTACAACTCCCAGCAACTAAGCATGCTGGGAGTTGTAGTTTCCAAACATCTATAGTGGAAAGGTATAGGGTATAGGGTGGGGGACAGTATGCCATACAGTAACCCCCAATACCTTTCTACTATAGGTGGTTGGAAACTACAACTCCCAGCAACTAAAGCATGCTGGGAGTTGTAGTTTCCAAACATCTACAGTGGAAAGGGTATTGGGTTACTGTATACCCTCGGCTTATACTCGAGTCAATCATGTTTTTCTAATTTTGGAGGCAAAAATGGGTACCTCGGTTATACTGGGTCGGCTTGACTTGAGTATATACGGTAATATAGAAGGGTTGGTTGAATGGGTTAAGAATAATAGAGGGATAATAAAATGCAGTAGAATAGTAGGATATTGATTAGGGTAAAGTTAAATAATATTAAGCTTGTTACTATATTAGATTCCTTCCAGTATAGTTTATTCTACACTAAATAGGTGATAGGATATAGGATGTAAAGGAAAGATAGAGTAGAGTAGGGACCTGCTCAGAGAGTCTACCTTGACGTGGTGGCAGGCTTGTTATCTTTTTAGCCAATCATGTTTAATTTACAGTCTAATGCTGCACCATAAAGGCACTTTACATGGCAAGTAAGACAATAAATGGTGGAAAGTAAGTTAGTGTTTGTGTGATTGGGTAAAGGGTGTATACAGGGGCATTTGGGGATATTTATTCTGGAGCATTGCCTATCCCTGCACAGGACATGGCTTGTACACAATTATGTGAATAATATATGTTTATATGGGGAAATGTTTATAATCAGTATATTTGTATATGATTCTCAAATTGCTGATGTTCTTAACTGTATTTTTTTCTTAAATGAATTATTTTCTGTCTGCACAAGGTATTTTGTGTATTTAGTTAATGTGGATACCAACATATTGGATACTCAAGTATAAGTCGAGGTTTTCAGCTGTAAAAAGCCTGAAAACTGAACCTTGACTTACTCGGGTCAGTCACTAACTTGTTACAAGAATCCGGCTGCCACATCTCCGATCGTCGCCTCCACTGATGTCACTTCTCGGGCCGAGTAGTGCCGTCAGTGGATGCGACGATCGGGAGATGCGGCAGCCGGATTCTTAGTGAAAGTAGTGAAAGTTGACAAATGCTGCCGGTATTTCAGTTTTTTAGTTATTCAGCTCTATTTTGACGGCGGGAGAGGAGAAGGTTGGTAGGGGGGTTTGCAGTTCCATTGCAGATGTTTGTAAACTACAACTCCCGCAATAAAGCACGCTGGGAGTTTTAGTTTACAAACACCTGAAGTTCCAAAGAATTGGGGATTGCTCTGATATATAAGGGAAACTAATGCCTGAAACAAGAATCAGGAGGATGGTATATATTGTAATAGATTGCCTTCTGATGTATTATTTTGAGGCTTTAGTTGCCCTTAAATGGAGAGCAGCATTCCATACAGTAGTCACATACAATAGCTAAATATACAGTATGGTTATTACTGTATGGGAATTTGCTATCCATTTAAAGGGCAACTAAAGCCTCAAAACAATAGGAATCAGAAGCGATATAGTGGTCATATTTCTACCCTGACTTATACTCAAGTCAATCACTTTTACAAATTTTAGGTAGAAATAGGTACCTCGACTTATACTCGGATCGACTATATTCAAGTATATACAGGTACCTTCATTATGTATAGTTATCCGAGGATGAAAGGACACTGTGGTCCCAGACTCAGATTCTGAAACCGCAGGGGGTAATTACAAGACATCTCAGGTACTTTATCCAGTAATATCCATATTAGAAAGCAAAACATTATCAGGATTCTATATCTATCTGTTACCATAATTTAGGTGAAATGGTTTTAAAAGTGGACTCCGGAGAAAAGCCGTTTCATGGGAATCCAAACACCCATGTCTACTTTGTGTGGAAGTGACAGACACACTTGTTTGATTTATGGATCAATATGCAATAACCATATGAATTTGGTATGTACAATCTGTCTCACCAGGTGTGTGTTACACTCCTAGCTCAGCCCACCCTTTTCTATGATGGGTGTGGGTAAGTGTTCCACCCTTTTCAGGGGTAAAAATGGCTCTGAAACCCAAAGAGCTAGCTCTCCATTTACCATCAATATTCGACTAATAAGAGTTATTTTGAGGGCCAATAACTCTGGAAACAAAATTGGACTCATCTTTCACAGATCTACTTCCTCTATTTCATCCTGGAACTTAAGGACTAAAACTAAGTATTCTTTCACTTTTCATCCCATTTTGTTTTGATTGCTTGTGTTGTGTTTGTTGTATATATTTTCTGTAGTTTATGTTTGCATTTTTTGCTTAGCGAATTAACGGTTATATTATTAGTTTTATTGTACAGCTGTGATGCTGAGTTAGGTTGGTGAACGTTTAAACACACCTGGTGGTAGTTACCGATGGTTCATGGTAAATATATAAGGGACGGGCAACTCACTTGGGACCATTGCAAAATCTTCAACCATGGAACTACGCCCACTGCCTGCAAGTGTACACACATGCTGGGTGTTTCCAGGCAATAAGCAACCTAGGCAAACAAACTGAGAGGTTGGAGAGCACCATTCAAAGTTTTTCTTTTGAAAGACAGGTATGTTAGCCATAGAGCCATAAACTGTACCAACATTCTTTCTGTAGCCTTCCCCTGTGTACAAATTATAACCTTATTAGCCTTGGTGGCCAGGTACACACAATCCAATCTCTGAAAAATGACAGATTCTGTAAGATGAGGGTACACAGTCCCGAGCGTTCTCCCTATATACAATATATAAGAGACACTTTTGCTCTGGGGTAAAACTGACAAATGCTATTTAATTTGCCATTTGCCGGTAAATCCCGAAAAGGAATTCGCTCACAGCGGGAATTCTAACTCCAGCTGTTAGCTAGAGTGAAATCAGCGCTAAAGTAGTGAAAAGTGATATTTAATCACGATTGTCTTTGCATAACCTGGGCATCTGGCACTAATATGGATTTAAGTTGCGCTAACCGATAGCGAACCGGTTTGTGCCACTTTAACTCCATAGAATTGCCCAGCGGCTCTGTGTAAATGAGCCTAAATGTGTCTGAAAAGGTTGAACAAATACAGGATGAATATCTGGTCAATTACTTCAGGCTTTCTAATCTATATAAAGACTAAAGGTTGTCCATACAATTGAACTTACCTGCTGACGATACAGCCACACTCAATCAATTCTTCTGGAACAGGCCTTTCCGGTACATTTTGCAGCCGACATACGATCACATTTTGCAGTTTTAGGTAGTTCACGAAGAAAAACCGGAAAAGGCAGTTCTGGAAGAATTGATTGAAGATGATGGATCGCTTGGTAGGTAAATTCTAATGTATGGCACCTAAAAGCGGGTACATACTGTAACGATCTTCAAAAGATGAAGATCGGACATTATCGTAAAGTGTTGACCCACCTCTATGCAAGATGTGGTGGTTGGAGGGGCAACAGGGGTTGACTTGCCTAGGTCACAAAATAGACAGAACCGGCCCTGCACACAAGGGATACTCTGTTAACCAGTTTAACCTAATTCATAAATCTTTGTCAAAGCCAGCTGCATTTTAGGCTGGATAACACCTGAAAGATCTTGAAAGATGACAGACAGGATCTGCAAGATCTGCAAAAATTGTGCTACACACAGTCCCTAGCGCTCCCCTATGACAGCATAGGGAAGAACACTCAGGAGTCCGAAAGTGTGCGTGGCCGCGAACGCTCGTTCGGAAACGAAGGTACACCACAGTACCGATAAAGCCCTGATACCGCCGGATCTGACGGTATCACGGCTTTCGGTACTGTGTGTACCCAGCTTAATTCTCCCAACAACTACCACACAATATATCTGCTGTAAGAATTACTAGTGGTGTCACTCTATTTACATTGGAATGGGGATTTGGCTCTAAAACATCTCCCTAGTGTGTATTGCCACCTTTTGAAGTAAAAAATTATTGCTCTGTGACAGGCTACTGTTTATGTTATATGAATGGCATCCTGGTATAGTACCCTTTAAGTATGGCTGCCACAGAAATGCATAAGTAGATAATTTGGTTGTGTGTATCTGTGTCAGGTTGGGGGTTAAAAAAAAAACTTTTTTAATGATTAGTCAAAATTTTTTTTGGACTATAGTTACCCTTTAAGTAGGGATGCCACGAAATGGAAGAGTAGGTCAGCAGGTTGGTTATACCAGGGTCCGGTGAGGGGGTATTTCTTTTTTGTGTTTACAACAATAAAAATACTTTTATTGAGGATGATATCAAAATTAGTCTCTTGGAAATGTTCAACCCTTTAAGTATGGCTTGCACAGGAATGGCAGGGTAGGTCAGTAGGTGTGTATGTACCCGTGTGAAGTTTGGGGGTTTTGCAGTTTTTGCATGTATGACCAAATAACTAACTTTTATTGGTGATTATCAAAAATTAGTTTTTTTGACTATAGTTTTCCTAACTGAATGGAAAGGTAGGTAGTGGTGGGTGTACCTGTGTCTCTGTCGGGGTTGGGGTGTCTCAGCGTTTTGTTTATGACCATGAAACAAACTGTTTTGATTCTATGACCCTAAACCTCAAAATATCCACATTTGAGGATTGTTGCCATTATAGTCTAAGGAGAAAAATGTCCCGAAATTTGCAAATAACGCCGTAACGCTTCCGATTCCTTAGCTAGGTAATAGCAACTTCTCCTATATTCCCCAGAATTTCTGTCTCTAGCTCAAAAACTGTGGGAGGTGATCAGTCCAAAAAAGCAGCAGAACCAAAACGGAAGATAATAATAAGAAATATAAAAAACAGTAATTGGCTCTTCAAGCCAAATTAATAAGTTGGTCTCACAATCTCATTACAGAATAAGAATCAGAAGCAAAAATAAAGAGTAATAAAACCCAGAAAATGAATGCTGTCACACTGTCTATACAAGATCAGGCAAAATTTACCAACATGTCAGATTCTTGACGACTGGGGCAAGTACAGAGGAGGGGCCCTGGATTTGGTAGAGGAGGGGCCCTGGATTTGGTACAGAGGAGGGCCCAGGATTTGGTACAGAGGAGGGCCCTGAATTTGTACAGAGGAGGGGGCCTGAATTTGGTACAGAGGGGGAGCCCTGGATTTGGTACAGGGGGGGAGCCCTGGATTTGGTACAGGGGGGGGACCTGGATTTGGTACAGGGGGGGGGAGCCCTGGATTTGGGACAGGGGGAGCCCTGGATTTGGGACAGAGGGGGGGGGGCTGGATTTGGGAGAGGGGGGGCTGGATTTGGGACAGAGGGTGGCCCCTGGCTTGGACAATGGAGGGACTCTGGCCTTGGGACACTAAGAGGGTACTCTGGCCTTGGGACATGAAGGAGGACTATGGCCTTGGGACACTAAAGGGAGCACTCTGGGCTTCTAGCGCCCATATTGTAGTGGGCTTAATGTCTAGTAAAGAAATAAGTAATGAAGATAAAGATGAAAACTAATATGTAGAGACAACAGAAGACAGAAATACACAAATGTGAATAAGGAATAGGATATTGTCATTGTTGACATGTTTTTCAGATTTAAAAACACAACAGAATGTAAGTACCTAAAGCTGTCTTTCCATATAGCGCACACATCTCCAGAAGTAAGGAAATAATAATAAATCGCTTGACTTGTTGATGCGACTTTAGCTTGAAGGGATTCTCAAATGGAAGCTGACAAACCTCTTTTGGGATTCCATTATGCAGCCAAACAGTTGTTTACTGCTTGCTGCTAACACTGATGTCCTATATTTGTCATCCTCTTTTCCCATCTGCACACCTGTAGGCAACGCAAAACACTGCTGTATGCATGTGCAGAAAACAAGCTCCCTGAAATTGTTCTGCTTTCTATGAATAACAATAAACTCAGTACCCTGAAGGGTGTGATCAAATTAAATCCAGTTATTTTCCGTCCCTTCTGAAAAAATAGTTTTTAATGGCCCAAGATTATTATTTCTTTCCATTTACTGTACCAGCCCAGTTTATAGCAAAAGACTAAAGAAGTGTATAAAAGTGGTGAAACCTGGGGATATAAACCAATTTGTCATTGTGCCTCCATATAACTGTAGGACCATCACATATTTGTAGATCCTGTACTGATCAATGTCCATTCGGAACTTTAAAGAGCATTCAATTCATCTGAGTCATGGAACAAAAGCAAGGAACATTTCCCTGCGGCTGCTATTCTTTATACAAGTTTTCAGCAAGACACAAGGAAGAACAACTGAGTTCGGGAGTCTGCTACACACTAGCAAGAACAATAGTAATCTCGGATTAGTGTTGAAAAGCTATATTCTACTTTTGCATGTTCAATAACTTTTGAGATACTGCATCAAACTTCTTTTTAAGAAGAATTAAAAAGTCCTTTCGCTGATATAGGCGTTCCTTTTATTTGACGTATTTGAAAAATAAGTAGTTTCCCATTATATGACAAAATTCTTTCATGGCATCATGAGAATGCAACGTTGCCTCCATTTTTAATTCATTTTCATTTGAATTTCTGTACCTACAAACAACAAGTCAATTGTAATGAAAAAACAGGACAGACAAGATTCAGAAAAACAAATCACAGATACATTACAATGTTATCAGCTTAAATTTACAGCTTTTGTCACAGCAATTTTGCTAACCAATAATCATTTATTAATAAAAGTGATGGTTTGGTGCCCTTATATACTTATCCTGGTAACCTTGTAAAAGGCTTGGGCAACCTGGCCTGATCATCTGCGACCGATATTATGATGAAGGTATTTAGACTTACAGCCAGCAAAAAATGTAGTTTTTAGACCTTAAAGCTGGGTACACACATTAGCGATAAAGGGCCAATACCATCGTTAATGATGGGGTTGGTCCTTATGGATAATGTGTAAAACAATGTTTCACATGCCGACGAACGTTCCGCACTAAAGTATAGGAGTTAGCCCCGAGTTGTAGGGGGTGTGGCAGTCACTAACATCTCTTGTAATTTAAATAGTACACACATGTGACTGTATGTACTCCCATCTTTCAAAAATGTCAGAGTCTGTAAATTCTATAAGGCACAGTGTATTACCATTCTGGGGGTCTTATTTTTGTGGGTTAACATTAAGTAGGCTACATATGTATACAGGAAACACATAGCAAAAAATCCTACATGTGCTTCCGTGCCTGATAGTGGGACCTAGCCCTAACACACCAGACCAAACAATTAGATCAATCGGACCATTACATTATAGAAAAATGTTCACTGTCAAAGTACTGTTGTGCTCACCACTCACTTTAAAATGTCCTAAATGTTAAGATAAGGAAATTATAATATCTGCGGTATCTGCATCATGGTCTATCTATTCTGACAGGATTTGTATGTGGTAAAATGGTAAGGTGATGAACACCTTTAGAAAGCAAACCAAGCTGGCTCAGAAGGGGAAATTATTTCCTACCCATTTATGACCCATCACGTTGCTTTATCTGCCCACCAAAGATCTAACTAAAGTTGGCCGCGGCCATGTAGCAGTCCGAACGTTCTCCAATACTTCATATAGGGAGAATGCTTGGGGCTGTGTGTAGGGAGATCTTAGAAAAAAGAACAGACAGAATTAAATGATATAGTTCAATGGAAAGTGAACTAATTCTTCAATGCATTGATGAAGACCAGGAGGGTTAAGGAGCTTTGCCTTACCTCCCGTTTTAATTAATTCTGTTGAGCTAGGAATGAGGATAGAAGAAACTTACCTTTCACGCACATCCACCGCAGCTACACTGACAGATCCCAGCTGCTTCCTGGTTCTGTTCAACTATACCGTGCACGCATGACAATGCAAGCTATAGTTGACACAACAGGCAAGCAGTCAGGAATTTCAGTGTGGCGGACCGCGCAAAGGTAATTTCTTTCACCTTCATTCCTGGCTCCACAGAAATTGATTGAAGATGGAAGGTGAAACATAGCTCCTTAGATCCCGGTCTTCAATCAATACATTAAAGGAATAGGTCACTTTTCCAGTGACTATCCCTTTAAAGATTCTGTCTGTCACTTTTCAAAGATCTTTACCGTGTGTACCCAGCTTAGGTTAACCTAACTAACCCTTGAGTACTGTACGGGTTTATTTTTTTAGACCCCTACTGCTTTGCTAGCGGGTTCAATAACCGCACACTAGTGATCTGCAAACTAGTCAGATTCACAATCCAAACCCGCAGGTCTACCCCAACCATCAAACTCACTGCGGTTACGCAAACCTCGCAACCCAGGGTACCTGATCCGATGCAGGATACCATTGGATGTGCATATCATAGGATCCCAAACAACAGCACAGGTACCCAAACCTCCCTATAAAATAAGGAACCCCAACTAGATTTAGGACTATACCCTTTAATGCACAATTGTAGTAAACTGAATGACGATTGTACAATCAGATTGTAGGACAGGGATAGGCAACCAGTAGACCTCCCAATGTTTGAAAACTACAACTCCCAGAATTCTCTAACTACAGAGTGCTGGTAGAGGAATGCTGGAGTTATAGTTTTGGAGATCTGCTAATTTCTTTTCCTGTAGTAGGGGAAGTGTTAGTAGGCATGAGGTTTTAATCTGCAGCATCCAATCTGAGTTTCTTCTAACTGCAGCAGCACCCCACAATAAAGGATCTGATTGGGTTCCTCCATACCTACAGGTACCATTACACTATGTAGTGTACTCATCATTCAACACTGGCTAGAAATAAAACACAACTTCCGGGCACCAGCATTTACAATTGCGCCGTGGGAGGAGAAAGCGACTAAACCAAAAGCGGTTAGCAGCAAGCCCCGTGCTCACCTGAGGGTCGGGCTCCGCAGAAGGCAACAGACCTGACAGGCTTCCGTGTGAGGGCGGGGACTAGCAGGGGGGGGCATTACGTGTGACGTCAGGAAGCCGGAAAAGTCGCATGAAAGGTGGAAGTAAAGTGAGAGTGTTCGAATGGCAGAGGTGAGTGAGTGTGGGACTGTGATGGGATTATTGTGTAACTGGAAGTGTGGGCAGATTTACCAATTATGTGTTTTGGCGGAATACAACTGAGGGCTATGATATATATATATATATACATAGTAAATTAGTATTATCTATATCTATAGATAATTGTATTAATATATATATATATCATATGTATAATTAGTATTAATATAATTAGTATTATTAATATATATGTCTATGTATAACTGTATTATTAATTAATATATATATTATATAGTATATTAATATATCTATATTATTATAGTATAATTAGTATTATTATTATATATCTATAGTATATTAGAATATATATATATATATATATCATTAATTATATAATATATATTATAGTATAATTCGTATTATTATTAATAAATATATCTATAGTATATCTGATGTATTCAATAGACAACTGGACTTTAAGGCTATGTCCACCCCAAAATAAAAATTTATATCATGCCCCCATGTCCCCCAGCCCCAACCGCATGTTTAGTTTTTTAAAAAGCCCCCCAAACTCTTATTACCTCTCCTCGATCCTCGCCGCACTGCCGGCCCTCTGCTGCGAGAATGCAAGCAGAGGGGGGGACCGGCAGTCGCGTCTGTGATGTGCTGAGCGGCAGCCAATCACGCGCGGCTGCCGGTCATTCAGTGCAGCGGAGGAAAGCGAGAGGTAGGGGGGGGAGCAGAATATTTAGGTTTTTTTTCGCTAGGGGGAGGGATAGTAGAACGGGAGGGAGAGGGAGGGGGAGAAGGGCTGCAGCACGCATGGCAGAATTCCGGGAGGCCAGGTAGCAGGCAGTGTCCATATGGACCTGCTAGCCTCCTGGTGGGCAGTTTTTGGAACTTGGGGGGGGGACTACAGGAGAACCAGATGGAGTTGGGAGTGAGGTAAGGATTAACTACACTACATGTGGGGCACGAGTAGTTGGGGGGGATTATAGTTTTGGGGGTGGACATGCCCTTTAAAGTTTAGTTTTTGGAGACGTTTTCTCAATTCAGAATGACTTGTACAAGAATCTGTGGCAATTATGTACCCGGAAAATCCCAATTAGCATATCACAGCCAGGTGTTAAGGGGTGTGATTGGATAGTGGCTAAGAGGTGTATAGAAACGCCCAGAGTAAGGTGTAAACAGCATTGTACATGGCAGACAGTTGGTGTCGAACCCCCCCACCTCTATTTAGGCTTGGTTTCTTTATTTTACATAAATGGCCTCCTAACACCTCTCTTGAACCAGTCACGTTCCTTTGCCAATATGTTAACATGTATGTGGATGAATGAGAACCTCCCAAGCATATATCTTTAGTATTATTATTTTATATATATATATATATATATATAGTATAATTAGTATTATTATTAATATATATAATATTATTATTAGTATTTAAATATATATCGATAGTATTAGTATTATAATTAATATATCTATAGTATATATATATATATTATATAAAATATATAATATATATATAGTATAATTAGTATTATTAGTATTATTATTAATATTAAAATAATATATAATATATTATATAATATATTAGAGTCATATAGTGATGTCTGCACTCAGTCTTTCTTTTTTATATATATTTTCGATGGGGTGCTTCAAGGAACACAGATGCTCAATATGTCATACAATAAGTCAAAAAAAGTAAAAGGTTCTGAGCACTCCTTCTTCAGACAAAAAGTTTTATAACGTTTCGTTGCTTCACAGAGCACCTTCATCAGAACAATGTGACACACAGTGCTCAAACTTATATACACATAAGAACACCCTCCCTTAGTGCCGCCCCTCAGTGCAAACAGTGAATAAATATTTAACCCATTGCATGTTCATCCTTGACTGTCACAATTGTTGCATTCATTTCTAATGCTATAGTGCAATCTCTTCTTAAAATAACATCAAAAGTTATATAATAAAAAATAAATATTTGTAATAATGTTATAAGTGTTCATAAAAGTCAATTGTGAGTATTCATTAAGAGCCAATTGTGAACTATAAATACACATATACAATCGAAAAAATTGTGAAATTAAGTTATGATAAAAGGCCAATTTATGGCCAGTAATATGTGCACTAAAAAATATTTCCATATACAAATGAGGGGGGGGAACAGCTTATCACAATGCAGGAACATATCTGTTATTTAGCATATCTTAAAATGTCTTAAGCATGACCTAATATATATATTGCACACTATAGAGTTAGTATTGCACTATTCCATCTATACTGTATTGCACATTCTAAAGTTATACATTCTAAAGTATACATTGCACTAATTCTATATCAATCTAGACTATTCATATTATGCCAGTCACAATATACTGGCTCTATTGCAATATTGATATCTAGCCACCTTTTACTTGTAGCATTATCTTCCTCATCATAACGTAATCGCAAACCGTCATAAATAGTGCATTATTACATAGTGCTCCATATGTTTATCATTACATGCAGTTCAACAACCTCACTGTTTCAATAAAGGTCATAAGTCTAAGATCTCTTAAACACAAAAAAAAAATGCACACGTTTAAGATATTAAAGTATAACAGTAAAATCTTCAAGATCTAGAGAGCATATCTGTTGTATTCAATTAGATCAAACTGGACTTGAATGAGTTCTTGAAGACGTTTCGCTAGTATCCGACTGGCTTTCTCAATTCAGAATGACTTGTACAAGAATCTGTGGCAATTATGTACCCTGGAAAACCCAACCCGAGGATATGGCCTTCTGTGTGGGCCATACGTTGATGCATTGCTGTTTGGTCTCCCCCACAAATAAAAACAGCACCAAACGCAACTGCATCAACATATGGCCCAGCACAGAAGAGCCATCCCGGGTCAGGACTCAAGCCGTGTATCGCATCTAAGGATAAAGGACATACCTTTGAGATTGAATGTTAACATACTGGAGTATTACTAATTATACTATAGATATAATAATAATAATACTAATTATACTATATAATATATATATATTAATATACTATATAATATATATATATATATTAATAATACTAGTTATACTATAGACATATATATTAATAATACTAATTATATATTAATACTAATTATACTATAGATATATATATATATTAATACAAATTATACTATAGATATAGATAATACTAATTATACTATGTATATATATATATATAGATCATAGCCCTCAGTTGTATTCCGCCAAACACAAAATAATTGGTAAATCTGCCCACACTTCCCAGTTACACTATAAATCCCATCACAGTCCCACACTCACTCACCTCTGCCATATCGAACACTCTCACTTTACTTCCACCTTTCATGCGACTTTTTCCGGCTTCCTGACGTCACACGTAATGCCGCCCCCCTGCTAGTCCCGCCCTCACACGGAAGCCTGTCAGGTCTGTTGCCTGTCTGCGGAGCCCGACCCTCAGGGTGAGCACGGGGCTTGCTGCTAACCGCTTTCTGGTTTAGTCGCTTTCTTCCCACGGCGCAATGTGTAAATGCTGGTGCCCGGAAGTTGTGTTTTATTTCTAGCCAGTGTTGAATGATGAGTACACTACATAGTGTAATGGGTACCTGTAGGATATGGAGGAACCAATCAGATCCTTTATTGTGGGGTGCTGCAGTTAGAGAAACTCAGATTGGATGCTGCAGATTAAAACCTCATGCACTACTAACACTTCCCCTACTACAGGGAAAAGAAATTAGCAGATCTCCAAAACTATAACTCCCAGCATTCCTCTACCAGCACTCTGTAGTTAGAGAATTCTGGGAGTTGTAGTTTTCAAACATTGGGAGGTCTACTGGTTGCCTATCCCTGTCCTACAATCTGATTGTACAATCGTCATTCAGTTTTACTACAATTGTGCATTAAAGGGTATAGTCCTAAATCTAGTTGGGGTTCCTTATTTTATAGGGGAGGTTTGGGTGACCTGTGGCTGTGTTGTGGGATCCATATGATATGCACATCCAATGGTATCCTGCATCGGATCAGGTACCCATGGGTTGCGAGGTTTGCGTAAACCGCAGTGAGTTTGAATGGGTTGGGGTAGAAGCCTGCGGGTTGGATTGTGAATCTGACTAGTTGCAGATCACTAGTGTGCGGTTATTGAACCCGCTAGCAAAGCAGGTAGGGGGTCTAAAAAAATTAAACCCGTACAGTACTCAAGGGTTAGTTAGGTTAACCTAAAGCTGGGTACACACTGTAAAGATCTTTGAAAAGATGACAGACAGAATCTTTAAAGGGATAGTTCACTGGAAAAGTGAACTATTCCTTTAATGTATTGATTGAAGACCGGGAGCTTAAGGAGCTATGTTTCACCTTCCAATCTTCAATCAATTTCTGTGGAGCCAGGAATGAAGGTGAAAGAAACTTACCTTTTGCGCGGTCCGCCACACTGAAATTCCTGACTGCTTGCCTGTTGTGTTCAACTATAGCTTGCATTGTCATGCGTGCACGGTATAGTTGAACAGAACCAGGAAGCAGCTGGGATCTGTCAGTGTAGCTGCGGTGGATTGCGTGAAAGGTAAGTTTCTTCTATCCTCATTCCTAGCTCAACAGAAATTAATTAAAGAACGGGAGGTAAGGCAAAGCTCCTTAACCTCCTGGTCTTTCATCAATGCATTGAAGAATTAGTTCACTTTTCCATTGAACTATTCATTTAAGATTCTGTCTGTCTTTTTTCTAAGATCTCCCTACACACAGCCCCAAGCATTCTCCCTATATGAAGTATTGGGAGAACGTTCGGGACTGCTACATGGCCGCGGCCAACTTTAGTTAGATCTTTGGTGGGCAGATAAGAAGCAACGTGATGGGTCATAAATGGGTAGGAAATAATGGTCCCCTTCTGAGCCAGCTTGGTTTGCTTTCTAAAGGTGTTCATACACCTTACCAATTTTACACAAATCCTGTCAGAATAGATAGACCATGATGCAGATACCGCAGATATTAATAATTTCCTTATCTTAAACATTTAGGGACATTTTAAAGTGAGTGGTGAGCACAAGCAGTACTTTGACAGTGAACATTTTTCTATAAATGTAATGGTCCGATTGATCTAATTGTTTTGGTCTGGTGTGTTAGGGCTAGGTCCCACTATCAGGCACGGAAGCACATGTAGGATTTTTTGCTATGTGTGTTCCTGTATACATATGTAGCCTACTGTAATGTTAACCCACAAAAATAAAAGACCCCCAGAATGGTAATACACTGTGCCTTATAGAATCTTACAGACTCTGACATTTTTGAAAGATGGGAGTACATACAGTCACATGTGTGTACTATTTAAAGTACAAGGAGATTGTTAGTGACTGCCACACACCCTACAATCGGGGCTAACTCCCTATACTTTAGTGCGGAACGTTCGTCGGCATGTGAAACAATTGTTTTACACATTATCCATAAAGGACCAACCCCATCATTAACGATGGTATTGGCCCTTTATCGCTAATGTGTGTACCCAGCTTTAAGGTCTAAAAACTACATTTTATTGCTGTCTGTAAGTCATAAATACCTCATCATAATATCGGTCGCAAGATGATCAGGCCAGGTTGCACAAGCCTTTTACAAGGTTACCAGGAATAAGATAGAAAGGGGCACCAAACCATCACTTTTATTGAATCAGAATGATTATTGGTTAGCAAAATTGCTGTGACACAAAGCTGTAAATTTAAGCTGAATAACATTGTAATGTATCTGTGATTTGTTTTTCTGTAATCTTGTCTGTCCTGTTTTTTCATTACAATTGACTTGTTGTTTTGTAGGTACAGAAATTCACAATGAAAATGAATTAAAAATGGAGGCAACGTTGCATTCTCATGATGGCCATGAAAGAATTTTGTCATATAATGGGAAACTACTTATTTTTCAAATACGTCAAATAAAAGGAACGCCTAATATCAGCGAAAGGACTTTTTTGAATTTCTTTAAAAAGAAGTTTGATGCAGTATCTCAAAAGTTTATTGAACATGCAAAAGTAGAATATAGCTTTTCAGACACTAAATCCGAGATTACTATTGTTCTTGCTAGGTGTGTAGCAGACTCCCGAACTCAGTTGATTCTTCCTTGTGTCTTGCTGAAAACTTGTATAAAGAATAGCAGCGCAGGGAAATGTTCCTTGCTTTTGTTCCATGACTCAGATGAAGTTGAATGCTCTTTAAAGTTCCGAATGGACATTGATTCAGTACAGGATCTACAAATATGTGATGGTCCTACAGTTATATGGAGGCACAATGACAAATTGGTTTATATCTCCCAGGTTTCACCAGCTGTTATAACAACTTCTTTTAGTCTTTTTGCTATAAACTGGGCTGGTACAGTAAATGGAGAAGAAATAATAATCTTGGGCGCATTAAAAACTATTTTTTCAGAAGGGACGGAAATAACAAATGGATTTAATCTTGATCACACACTTCAGGGTACTGAGTTTATTGTTTATTCTATAGAAAAGCAAAGAACAATTTCAGGGAGCTGTTTTCTGCCACATGCATACAGCAGTGTTTTGCGTTGCCTACAGGTGTGCATGATGGGAAAAGAGGATGACAAATATAGGACATCAGTGTTAGCAGCAAGCAGTAAACAACTGATTTGGCTGCATAATGGAATCCCAAAAGAGGTTTGTCAGCTTCCATTTGAGAATCCCTTCAAGCTACAAGTCGCATCAACAAGTCAAGGCGATTTATTTATTATTTCCTTTACTTCTGGAGATGTGTGCGCTATATGGAAAGACAGCTTTAAGGTACTTACATTCTGTTGTGTTTTTAAATCTGAAAAACATGTCAACAATGACCAATATCCTATTCCTTATTCCACATTTGTGTATTTCTGTCTTCTGTTGTCTCTATCATATTGAGTTTTCATCTTTATCTTTCATTACTTATTTCTTTACTAGACATTAAGCCCACTACAATAATGGGCGCTAGAAGCCCAGAGTGCTCCCTTTAGTGTCCCAAGGCCATAGTCCTCCTTCATGTCCCAAGGCCAGAGTACCCTCTTAGTGTCCCAAGGCCAGAGTCCCTCCATTGTCCAAGGCCAGGGGCCACCCTCTGTCCCAAATCCAGCCCCCCCTCTGTCCCAAATCCAGCCCCCCCCCCCCCTCTGTCCCAAATCCAGGGCTCCCCCTCTGTCCCAAATCCAGGGCTCCCCCCCTGTACCAAATCCAGGGTTCCCCCCTGTACCAAATCCAGGGCTCCCCCCCTGTACCAAATCCAGGGCTCCCCCTCTGTACCAAATTCAGGCCCCCTCCTCTGTACCAAATTCAGGGCCCCTCCTCTGTACCAAATCCTGGGCCCCTCCTCTGTACCAAATCCAGGGCCCCTCCTCTACCAAATCCAGGGCCCCTCCTCTGTACTTGCCCCAGTCGTCAAGAATCTGACATGTTGGTAAATTTTGCCTGATCTTGTATAGAACAGTGTGACAGCATTCATTTTCTGGGTTTTATTACTCTTTATTTTTGCTTCTGATTCTTATTCTGTAATGAGATTGTGAGACCAACTTATTAATTTGGCTTGAAGAGCCAAATTACTGTTTTTTATATTTCTTATTATTATTCTTCCGTTTTGTTCTGCTGCTTTTTTGGACTGTATCACCTCCCACAGTTTTTGAGCTAGAGACATGAAATTCTGGGGAATATAGGAGAAGTGTGCTATTACCTAGCTAAGGAATCCGTGGAAGCGTTACGGCGTTATTTGCAAATTTCGGGACATTTTTCTCCTATAGACTATAATGGCAACAATCCTCAAATGTGGATATTTTGAGGTTTAGGGTCATGAGATCAAAACAGTTTGTTTCATGGTCATAAACACAAACGCTGAGACCCCCAACCCCGACAGAGACACAGGTACACCCACCTACTGACCTACCTTTCCATTCAGTTAGGAAAACTATAGTCAAAAAAACTAATTTTGATCAATCACCAATAAAAGTTAGTTATTTGGTCATACATGCAAAAACATGCAAAACCCCCAAACTTCACACGGGTACATACACACCTACTGACCTACCCTGCCATTCCTGTGGCAGCCATACTTAAAGGGTTGATACATTTCCAAGAGACTAATTTTGATATATCCTCAATAAAAGTTATTTTTATTGTTGTAAACACAAAAAAGAAATACCCCCTCAACCGGACCCTGGTATACACACCTGCTGACCTACTCTTCCATTTCCGTGGCATCCCTACTTAAAGGGTAACTATAGTCCAAAAACAAATTTTGACTAATCATTAAAAAAGTTTTTTTTTTTAACCCCCAACCTGACACAGATACACACACCAAATTATCTACTTATGCATTTCTGTGGCAGCCATACTTAAAGGGTAACTATACCAGGATGCCATTCATATAACATAAACAAAGTAGCCTGTCACAGAGCAATAATTTTTTACTTCAAAAGGTGGCAATACACTAGTGAGATGTTTTAGCCAAATCCACATTCCAATGTAAATAGAGTGACACCCATAGTAATTCTTACAGCAGATATATTGTGTGGTAGTTGTTGGGAGAATTAAGCTGGGTACACACAGTACCGATAAAGCCGTGATACCGTCAGATCCGGCGGTATCAGGGCTTTATCGGTACTGTGTGTACCTTCGTTTTCCGAACGAGCGTTCGCGGCCACGCACACGTTCGGACTCCTGAGTGTTCTCCCTATGCTGTGCATAGGGGGAGCGCTAGGGACTGTGTGTAGCACAATTTTTGCAGATCTTGCAGATCCTGTCTGTCATCTTTCAAGATCTTTCAGGTGTGTATCCAGCCTAAAATGCAGCTGGCTTTGACAAAAGATTTATGAATTAGGTTAAACTGGTTAACAGAGTATCCCTTGTGTGCAGGGCCGGTTCTGTCTATTTTGTGACCTAGGCAAGTCAACCCCTGTTGCCCACTTCCAACCAACCACATCTTGCATAGAGGTGGGTACACACTTTTACGATAAATGTCCGATCTTCATCTTTTGAAGATCGTTACAGTATGTACCCAGCTTTTAGGTGCCATACATTAGAATTTACCTACCAAGCGATCCATCATCATTCAATCAATTCTTCCAGAACTGCCTTTCCGGTTTTTCTTCGTGAACTACCTAAAACTGCAAAATGTGATCGTATGTCGGCTGCAAAGAAGTACCGGAAAGGCTGTTCCAGAAGAATTGATTGAGTGTCGCTGTATCGTCAGCAGGTAAGTTCAATTGTATGGACACCTTTAGTCTTTATATAGATTAGAAAGCCTGAAGTAATTGACAGATATTCATCCTGTATTTGTTCAACCTTTTCAGACACATTTAGGCTCATTTACACAGAGCCGCTGGGCAATTCTATGGAGTTAAAGTGGCACAAACCGGTTCGCTATCGGTTAGCGCAACTTTAAATCCATATTAGTGCCAGATGCCCAGGTTATGCAAAAGACAATCGTGATTAAATATCACATTTGCACTACTTTTAGCGCTGAATTTCACTCTAGCTAACAGCTGGAGTTAGAATCCCGCTGTGAGCGAATTCCTTTTCGGGATTTACCGGCAAATGGCAAATTAAATAGCATTTGTCAGTTTTACCCAGAGCAAAAGTGTCTCTGTATATATTGTATATAGGGAGAACGCTCGGGACTGTGTACCCTCATCTTACAGAATCTGTCATTTTTCAGAGATTGGTATTGTGTGTACCTGGCCACCAAGGCTAATAAGGTTATAATGTATGTACACAGGGGAAGGCTACAGGAAAGAATTTTGGTAGCAGTTTATTGCTCTATGGCTAAGCATACCTGTCTTTCAAAAAGAAAAACTTTGAATGGTGCTCTCCAACCTCTCAGTTGTTTGCCTAGGTTGCTTATGCCTGGAAACAGCCCAGCATGTGTGTACATCTTGCAGGCAGTGGGCGTAGTTACCATGGTTGAAGATTTTGCAATTAGGTCCGCAAGTGAGTTGCCCGTCACTTATATATATTTACCATGAACCATCGGTAACTACCACCAGGTGTGTTTAAACGTTCACCAACCTACTCAGCATGCACAGCTGTACAATAAAACTAATAATAATAACCGTTAATTCGCTAAGCAAAAACAATGCAAACAATAAACTACAGAAAAATATAACAGACAAAACACAACACAAGCAACAGTAAAACAAAATGGGATGAAAAGTGAAAGAATACTTAGTTTTAGTCCTTAATGTTCCAGGATGAAATAGAGGAAGTAGATCTGTGAAAGATGGAGTCCAAAGTTGTTTCCAGAGTTATTGGCCCTCAAAATAACTCTTATTAGTCGAATATTAGATGGTAAATGGAGAGCTAGCTCTTTGGGTTTCAGAGCCATTTTTAAACCCCTGAAAAGGGTGGAACCAATTACCCACACCCAATCATAGAAAAGGGTGGGCTGAGCTAGGAGTGTAACACACACCTGGTGAGACAGATTTGTACATACCAAATTCAATATGGTTATTGCATATTGATCCATAAATCAAACAAGTGTGTCTGTCACGTTCCACACAAAGTAGAACATGGGTGTTTGGATTCCCATGAAACGGCTTTTGCTCCGGAGTCCACTTTTAAAACCAGTTCACCTAAATTATGGTAACAGATAGAGATATGAATCCTGATATATGTTTTGCTTTCTAATATGGATATGAACTGGGATAAAGTACCTGAGATGTCTTGTAATTACCCCCTGCGGATTTCAGAATCTAGAGTCTGGGACCACAGGATGTCCTTTCATCCTGGATAACTATACATAATGAAGGTACCTGTATATACTTGAATATAAGTCGATCCGAGTATAAGTCGAGGTACCTATTTCTACCTAAACAATTTGTAAAAGTGATTGACTTGAGTATAAGTCGAGGGTAGAAAATATGACCACTACTGCCTTCTGATTCCATATTGTTTTGAGGCTTTAGTTGCCCTTTAAATGGATAGCAGAATTCCCATACAGTAATAACCATACTGTATTTAGCTATTACTGTATGTGACTACTGTATGGGAATGCTGCTCTCCATTTAAAGGGCAACTAAAGCCTCAAAATAATACAGAATCAGAAGGCAATCTATTTAACAATATATACCATCCTCCTGATTCTTGTTTTCAGGCATTAGTTTCCCTTTATATCAAGAGCAATCCCCAATTCTTTGGAACTTCAGGTGTTTGTAAACTAAAACTCCCAGCGTGCTTTAGTTGCGGGGAGTTGTAGTTTACAAACATCTGCAATGGAACTGCAAACCCCCCCTACCCAACCTTCTCCTCCCTCCCTGCCAGTAAAAATAGAGCTGAATAACTAAAAAACTGAAATACCGGCAGCATTTGTCAACTTTCACTAACTTTCACTAAGAATCCGGCTGCCGCATCTCCCGATCGTCGCATCCACTGACGGCACTACTCGGCGCCGAGAAGTGACATCAGTGGATGCGACGATCGGGAGATGTGGCAGCCGGATTCTTGTAACAAGTTAGTGACTGACCCCGAGTATAAGTCAAGGTTCAGTTTTCAGGCTGTTTTTACAGCCTGAAAACCTCGACTTATACTTGAGTATCCACATATGTTGGTATCCACATTAACTAAATACACAAAATACCTTGTGCAGACAGAAAATAATTCATTTAAGAAAAAAATACAGTTAAGAACATCAGCAATTTGAGAATCATATACAAATATACTGATTATAACATTTCCCCATATAAACATATATTATTCACATAATTGTGACAGCCATGTCCTGTGCAGGGATAGGCAATGCTCCAGAATAAATATCTCCCAAAATGCCCCTGTATACACCCTTTACCCAATCACACAAACTTACTTTCCACCATTTATTGTCTTACTTTGCCATGTAAAGTGCCTTTTATGGTGCAGCATTAGACTGTAAATTAAACATGATTGGCTAAAAGATAACAAGCCTGCCACCACGTCAAGGTAGACTCTCTGAGCAGGTCCCTACTCTACTCTATCTTTCCTATTACATCCTATATCCTATCACCTATTTAGTGTAGAATAAACTAATACTGGAAGGAATCTAATAATAGTAACAAGCTTAATATTATTTAACTTTACCCTAATCAATATCCTACTATTCTACTGCATTGTATTATCCCTCTATTATTCTTAACATCCATTCAACCAACCCTTCTATATTACCGTATATACTCAAGTCTAAGCCGACCCGAGTATAAGCCGAGGTACCCATTTTTGCCTCCAAAATTAGAAAAACATGATTGACTCGAGTATAAGCCGAGGGTATACAGTAACCCTAATACCTTTCCACTGTAGATGTTTGGAAACTACAACTCCCAGCATGCTTTAGTTGCTGGGAGTTGTAGTTTCCAACCACCTATAGTAGAAAGGTATTGGGGGTTACTGTATGGCATACTGTCCCCCACCCTAATACCCTAATACCTTTCCACTATAGATGTTTGGAAACTACAACTCCCAGCATGCTTTAGTTGCTGGGAGTTGTAGTTTCCAACCACCTATAGTAGAAAGGTATTGGGGGTTACTGTATGGCATACAGTATTTTATATCATCTGTTCATCTTACTTCTTATTTTAGTTATGGGTCCTATATTTTATTTATCATATTCTTATTATTTCTAACCTTATCTTCTCTAGTCCCAGACACTTACATTATTCTATTCTACTATATTATATTAATATTACTGTGTTGATTTGCTATAAGGTATTATTATCTAATTATCCTACCTACACTGTGCTCATTTTATTTAAAGCTAGGATTTAAATGAGAGATTGAGAGTCCTTTAGTTTGATCTTTTAGCCAAAATATAACTATGTACAATAGAACTGAGAAATACTTACACCGGGAAGGACTCCAAGATGTTATGATGATCGGGAGTGGATGGTAGTCCACGAAGCATGGCTGGATGTTGAGCTGTTGGTGGAGTTGTTTAATATTTACCTCTCCAGGGTGGTTTGGTCCTGCCAGCTGGGACACACATTCAAGAGTCCTTGGATGGTTTCAATCTCATCTGATGGGGTGGTGCACTCCAGGGCCTCGAAGAAAGTTCTTGATTTCTCGTAGACCTTACTAACTGATAACTGAAAGACAGACATTTACTGTACATTTTCTGGTGACATCTTTATAATTAAAGGGCATGTCCACCCCCAAAACTATAATCCCCCACTACTGGCCCCACTGTGTAGTGTAGTAAAATCCTTACCTTACATCCCAGCTCCAAATGGTTCTCCAGTTATCCCCCTCCAAAGTCCAAAAAACTGCCCACAAGGAGTACTGCAGAGTCCATATAGGACTCTGCCTCCCCTCCGGGAGAATTTTGCCATGTGCAGAAGAGACCCCCCCCTCTCCCTCCCGTTTTGGTCTCCTTCCCCCTAGCGTGAAACCCCTTGGCTGTATGTTAGTGCTTCCCCCCAGCCCCTACCGCTATAATAAAATGATCAGAGGCTCCTCCGAACTCTACTTACCTTACCTCTTTCCCCCAGCGTTCTAAGCATCTGGCAGCCGTGTCCATGATTGGCTGCCTTTCAGCCAATCACAGACACGGCTGCCGGTCCTGCCCCCTGCTTGCAGTTCTGTGCAAGCAGAGGGCCGGGACAATGCGGCGGAGGAAAGAGGTAAGTAAAGATCGGGGGAGTTTCTAATGATTTTATTATAGCGGTTGGGGCTGGGGGGGAAGCCCTACTATGTGTAAAATTTTTGAAAGGGTGGACATACCCTTTAACAAAACTGATAAATAAAGGGAAGAATAAATCCAAGTCATCATTGCTGTTATGGATAACCTACTGCTGTATTTATAAAACCACAAACAATACAATTACTGGTCCCATTGTTCTCCATCTGCCGATCCATCTCTGTAGCTGGTAATATCATCTTGTCTGGCCAAATCATCATTAGGAACCGGCCCCATAGAAATCACTAACTGCAGAGGGTGATGGGATTAGATCTTGTGTTACTGGGGGAATTCCTTTAAAGGAAGAGTTACCTTTTTCAGTGAATGCTTCCTTTAAAGCAGGGATGTACTTGTAGCTCTCTAGATTTTTTAAAAACTACAACTCTGCTGGGAGTTGTAATTTTTAAACATCTGGAGAGCCACAAGTTTGACATTCCTGCTTTAAAGTATGAATTGCCATTGAGTTTAACTTTTTTGTAACTTTTCAATTCACAAGTTTAATCCTAATGGTGTTTCTGGTGTAAAACAAATCGGTTATTGATAAAGAATTGGATTATTGGATAAGTGAATCAGAATAGCTGTGTATAAAGTTAAAACAATTATTTCTCCATACAGTCTGTCTTGTACTAACTGATGGTGGTAGGAAAGGGATCTTCTGGTCTTCAAGCTGTGTCCAGTTGATAGATGCGTACAGCTGCTCTGTCCTTATATCCCGTCACTCCGAAGAGCCGTAACAAAGCAAAATATCATTCATTTAAATGTTGTAGAAAATGTACAGTATTTGTCACTCATATCCTTAGGTAACTAAGAGGTAATTATCAGTCTCCAAGGAATTGTTAACAATTTAGCCTAATTACCTAGAAAATTATAAATGAACAGTGAGTTTGCAGGTTGTGCATCTTATTTATCTGTAAATGTTAAAGGGCATGTTCACCGACAAGGTTCAGACCCCCAGGCATTAATTTAGCTATATTTACCTTTAGTAAAACCCTGATCCCTCACTGGCTGGTAGATGCCTCCTCTGCTGCTGTAACATGTTATCTACCTCTGCAGCTCTGGGAAAGGAATTCATAGATTGGACACGATGCTTAAGCTGTAGCTAAAGTAGAACTACGTCTAGGGGGAATTTAGAAGTAGAAGATCGAGGCAGTTTTTCTATAGGTAAATATAGCGAGATTTGTATCTGGGGGCTGAACCCTGTCTCTTAAAGGCTCGGCAACGAGCGTGCCTTCCTATTGGCCTCGTCACGCAAGGAGAGGAGGGGGCGGAGCCTGCCAGAGCAGCGTTTCAGTAACGCTGTACTTTAACTTTCGCAAACCCAGGGGTGAGGACCTAGCGGTTCAGGTCCTCACCCTGGGTAAAAGGTACAGACCTAAGAAAAGGAGCGGAGGGAAGGTGAGTATAATTGTCCTTTAAGTACCTAGTGGGTGTGGCTTAATTGGATGGCAAAAGGGGGCATGGCCTAAACAAATTCTACACGTGCGGAACATGGAGTGCCCCTGATCTTCTTAGACCCTAGAGACGCCCCTGCCTGAATGATCTTCCTAAACACATTATAGCCACAGATTCCATCTGAGATTTGCTAAATATCTGTGCAGTGTGTTAGCTTTAGATGTGCAATAGTCCACATTTGCATTGCCACAGACAAAGAGCTGTTTAAACATATATCTTAAATGCAAAACTAGTTTTATTTGTCAAGTAATGAATATTTCTCAAACAAAATGGAAAAATGGCTCCTCTGTTGGCGGTGTTGGAGCACACTTCTTTTTTTTAGTGTAAAGGTTTAATTTCTCCAAGATATGAATCTAGTATGAAACAAAGTTTAATATCACTTTTATTGTCTCTTTTAAATATTTGTTTATTGTGCCTTACTAAATGTATTTTCGTAAAACACCTGCCTCTCCAAATTAACATGTCCGTTAACTCTTATTTTGTTACAGATAGCTGCAAACTGGCAGCAAGTCCAGGTAGCACTTGTGGATGATTTTATTGGCAAGGGCTCTGATCAAATACTGCTCTTGTTTAAAAATGAAACAAGTCATGAATCTGGTGTTCAATCATTCAAACTAACTGACTGCTGTGAAATTAACTATCCTGTAAGTGCAAATTGCAACTTTTACGTTTTTAATTTTTTTTTTTTTATTAAAAATTTGGAAACATAACTAGGTAAACATTTTCAATAAATGTGTAACATAGCGTTTGTTTAGATTGTGCACTGACTATCTATCTGCATGTATAGTAGAAATCTCTTAATCTCCATACCCGGGCCAATGGATTTCCAATCGGATTTTCAGCCAAAATGTTTGGAAATACTGATCTAAATTTCTCAACTTCTATAGATTTCAACTTGAAAACTGGGGAAGATGGGTACTGAAAGATAGGGTCGGCGAAAGATAGTGAGGAGAATGTTACACTTGCTATGGAAGTTAAAGGAGAACTATACTGTAAAAATTAACTTTTCAGAAATGAAAACTATCTGGGACAGAGAGATAGGATTGATTATTCCCATCCCCCAATTCGTTGAGGAGCTACAGCACATACAGTTTTCATCTGCCAGGTTATGGCTCTGGACCTTCTTGTATTAAAGATAGTGCAGAAGCAGTTTTCTTTGTGCTGCCACTCCTCATAGAAATGTAATTGGGAGGTAGAAAGTACCAATCCTACCTCCCTGCCCCAGGTACTTTTCAACCGTTTTTTTAAAAAAAGTTTATACGTAGTATAGTTCTTTAATGCAGTTGCTCTTTTTGATCAATCAATGTAGTTTGGCCAAGCACCTTTGTTAAAAATGTAACTATTTTAGGTTAAATTTACGGTTATTTTCCCACTCACTCCTGTTTTTTTTTCTCCATTAAATCCATTGTACAGTAATTGTGCTTTTGAATGAATTATAGAATGATGTTAGTCACAATGTTTCTTCAGTTGTTAGAACCCAGCCGTCCTGCCTAATTTGTGTGAATGATTTTACCGTAGACAGAAGAGTGTAATATCACAGAAAGGAAATCAGATGATGATGACTTGCAAGAAAACCGCTTACTCACAATTCAGGCACTTGAATCAAGATTGCAGGTTTGAATATGTAAAACAGATAGATAATTGTTTATGGAAATTCCCTGTTGTGATCGATTTGTATGTAGGAATGAAATAATTCATCTTCTTATTAACCCACCTTATTTTTTTATTGTTTCCGATTTGCATTATCTTTTAAATATGTTAAAAAAAACATTATAGTAACTTAAAGGGCATGTCCACCTCCAAAACTAAAATTTAACCACATGTTGGCCCCAATGTTTAGTGTTAAAAAAATCTTTACCTTATGGTTCTCCTGCAGTGTCTGTCTAAAGTCCAGGAAAGTGAAGAGTAGGAGCCTGTCTGCCTGTGAAAAAGTTTCTGCCTCTTCTCTGTCCTTGATATACTGTGGAGACGATTCCCCGCCCCCTCCCTTCCACCCTCAGGATCCCTGGTCTGCACAGTTTTAGGTTTAATTGTAATGCCTTTTCTGTAGTGTAGCTTCCCCCCTCCCAACCCTAACCACATGGTGTATTTGTAAAAAAAAGTCTGAAGAAACTTACTTACCAGACCGGTATCCCAGGTTCAGTGGACCTCTAGCAACCAGTCGGGGTAACCTTAGTGACTATTCAGGGAACTACTAGCAACCTCCCAGAAAACCCTAGTCACCTCTCGGGAACTCCTAGTGACCTTTCTTGTAACTTCTAGCAATCTATCAGACAGGCCCAGTAACTTCTTAGGTAACCAAAGGGGTCTCCAGACCCCTGGTTAAAAATCACTGCTGTAAAGGTTTAAATGGCTATACTGATAACACTTACGGTACGTTACATAATCACCTCCTTTTATTCTATGAATACACTAAACAATAAATTAGAACCTCCATTCCAAAAAATTTTTTCGGCATTTTCCATTTATTTTTATGCATTTATTATTATTTATTGTATTGTTGTTATTATACTTGTGGTTCTTTTACTTTATTACTGTCATTTATATAGTAGATAATGCACCCCCTACTGTAAATTATAAGGATATTAGAAGTCACCGAGGAGTTCTGTGACCATATAAAAGCACGAGGCCGTAGGCCGAGTGCCTTTTATACAGGGCACTGAACTCCGAGGTGACCACTAATATCCGAATAATTTTATGTATTATTTATTATAATCCACCCCTTCATTAGAAGAATAGAGGGGCAGAGGAACAGAGTCAGAGGGTAGAGAAAAAGTCAGGTACTTGTCCCTCATCAGTGAGTCATCAGATGTCCTCCCCCTCTATTCCCAACAGCACCTACCAGCTCCACACAGCCAGGGCTCTCTGCAACTTCCTATCCCATTGCAGTTCAGGGCTATGCAAATTCCTGCGGCTTCCGCACCAGTGTGGATGGCGCGGCTCCTCCTCTTAGTTTTACATCCTGCACAGTGATGAATCGCGAGATTGTTCATCACTGTGCACGGAGTAAAAGGAAGAGGAGGAGCAGCGCCATTCACAGTGGTGCGGAAGCCACGGAACTGAGACGGAGGTTCAGCTGAGGTGATGGGGAGATAAAACAGAGGTGGGGGAAGCTTTCCAGAGTGTAAATCAGTTCCGGACTGTTATAATCAGCGCGCTACTACGTAGTAGCGCGCCGATTATAAGATTATTATTTACAGAAGGAGTCCATTAACTTCCATGGAAGGGGTGGATTATAAATGATTATTACCCGATTTACACAGTAAAGTTTACCAAACTAGCATTCCAACAAATTAATTTCATTTCAGCAACTGGTGCCGCATGGTTTGATATATTTACCTTTTCATTTTGCAGTTAGTCTGTCTTGTACATTGTCCTTATCTTCAGGCAGGTTTGCTTTCACTTCAAGAACTGCAGCATCATTTGGAGACCAAACACAAGGTCTTGAGATCCTCATGTGAGGCCTTAATTGACATTGTCCAAGGAAAAGAGACTGCTGTGCCTTGTGCTGAGAAGGTAACGGTTCCAATGATTTATAGTAATGAAAACATTTTATAACTAGGTCTTAATTCACCTATTTCATCTACAGCTATATATTTTTATAAAATGTTTTAGGACAATTTTACTTAAAAATGTTTGGTTACAACAGGTTAATCCTTCCAAAACAGAGTTGAAATCATGTAACATATCCTTATGGGACAATTATACTCGCCTAACCTCTCGGAAATTTACAGAATATCTGCAGTACCTACTAGAAGCGCTCCTTTGCAGCTACTCCTCCATCTTTCTGTGACTGACAATACACAATGGGGTCATTGGAAAGACGCGCTTTTTGCATAGCTTGTCTTTCCATTGGCTAAAGAGGAGCCGGCGAACAGAGGAGCGCTTCTAGTAAGTTTTTCAGGCATTCCTAACGGTTTAGGTCCCCATCCTGGGTACTCTTCAAATGTGAAAGGAGAGGGGAGCAAGGGGAATGTGAGTATAATTGTCATTTAATGTTAAAGGGTATCTCCACTCATATTTTCAAGGTTTGGTAATCCAGTTCTATTGAAGAACGGGAGGTAAAGGAGCTGTGCCTTACTTCCGTTCTTCAATAGGAGACTGGTGAGAAGTTAAGAAACTTACCGGCTCGCTCGCTCCCCGGCGCTAGTCTGACAGGTCCCGACGGACCTTGTCTTCTATGCGCATAGAAGACAAGGTCCGTCGGGACCTGTCAGACTACACGCTGAGGGAGCGAGCGAGCGGGTAAGTTTCTTAACTTCTCACCAGTCTCCTGTTTGTTCTATTGAAGGATGGAAGGTAAGGCACAGCTCCTTTACCTCCCCGTTCTTCAATAGAACTGGATTACCAAACCTTGAAAATATGAGTGGAGATACCCTTTAATGCAAAGAAATGGCTTTACTTTGTTGACAAAGTTTTGAAGGGTAAAAGGATTTCTTACAAAATACTTTCAACACCAGGTTCAGCAATAGTGGAGTTAAGCACCGTTTCAAAATAGATATACTGTGTGTGCAGTCCTTTTGCTAGAAGTATACCTAAAGGTTAAAGTAGCTCTTTGACAAATTAAATCCATGCCTTTTAATTTATCTTTTGTGGGTCACAATATTACTAAATGAGGTAGAGAAAGTGAGTTTTTTTTGTTTCTAGTAGCCATACAATGTCATACATTCCACCCTGTGCCTTCAAGTGCAATTTTAAAATTAAAAAAAATAGATTTTTAAAGGCCAATCGTCATAAAAACATCTATTAGAAAGAATGGTCTCTTTAAAATATGTTGATATATCATAGTTTGTCCTATGAATTCGTTACTGTATGCCTGCTATGCTTCTGGATGCCTCATGGAAACTGAGCAATTTAGTAACCTATACTGAGCCTGGGCATGCTCAGAAGAGGCAGACAGGGGATTAACATTCAGTCATTGGTCGTGATGTTAACTGTCAAATCTATAACTGACAGTTGCTAACTGAAAGAACCAGGAAGCAGAAACAGGGGAAACAGGACATTGTGCAGGATTTCAGGTTAGACTTCTATATTTCAGATTTCAAACTATTACCATTTAGGGTTTGGGGGGTGATTTACCTGTATGTAAGTTTTCATTTTGGGGCTGGACTTGCTCTTTAAATGAAACAGATAATTGCACAATCGATCAAATTTAATTGATTCTACATTCAATATTGATCAATTCATATATCTATGAAATACACTGATTAATCCAAGAGACTAATCCCATGTATGAATGATATAACACAACAGGTTTCTTATGAGTCACAAAATGTTAACACAAAACTTTCTAATACAGCCAGCAATAAATACGTTACAGAAAAATTGATTTTTGTGTGAAAGGAATTCTAAAATGTATCAAAATCAGCACCTTTGGTGGCTAACCATCAAATGTTCACATATTTTCACATTTTTCTATTATATAGTATCCACCTTAAATAAAAACTTTTAATAGCTTGTATGCCACCCCCAACCGCTGGGTTAGATTTCCAAAAAAATAATCTTTTATACTTACAGCCCTTGTCTCCTGCGGCTGTCTTCCCGGACTCCGTTTGACAGAAATTTCAAACAGGGGGCAGATGAGTAGCCGCATCTGTGATTGGCTAAGAGGCAGCCAATGACAAACTCGGCTCTCAGCTTTGAACTCCCTTCAAAAAACTCTTGCCCTGGTGCCAAAAGTTCGATAAATAATAAAGATAAAAGTGAATGCACTCATGGGTCTTTGTTAATCAAACTGTTAACATGTTTCCATCAGATGACAGCCTACACTATCAGCAATAACATGTTAACAGTTTAAATAACACATTATATATAAATATACTTCTATTTTACTACTCTTAACTGATAGAGCTACATACACATACTGTGTTCATTTTATAATGGCAAAAGAAGATTTTTAAGGGCAGCTGTGGTATCAAAATAATGTAGATTAGATCTGCAGAAAGTATTTTTGCTATATACTTTAACAAGTAACCCCCGGATTCTTTCAAGAATCGCCCCCCACACCCTGAGGCACACCCCAATGTTGTGAGCCACCTGGTGGCTGTAGGTTAGTACAGTATAAGATTATTTTTTAAATAATTAAAGTATATGGAATAAATACTTGGGAAAGCTCTTTCTGCAGATTTGGGACCACAGTTAAGAACTGCCAAAAGAAGGGCATGAGTGCCCTTCTTTTGGCAAAAGCTTTTTAATTACTTGGTTTTTAATAATCCCCCAAATGATTAAAAACATTTTTTTCTAATATAGTGACATCTTTTAAACACATACATTGTTGCTTTGTCTGTTAGTTGAGAAAAAATATAAAATATTTGTTCATTGCTTTGCTTCATCCTGTTCAAACTTTAATCTTATTTTACCTGCAAAAAAATTATAGTTAAAACAATGTAAACAATTTCAGCATTACGACAAACACTTTTCCACTAAACAGTCAAATCATTTTCTCCTTCCCCTCATCACAGAGGGATATAAAGCAGCTAACTGAAGAACAGCTCTCTCCCTGGGTCAAGCCAACTGAGCATGTCCAGACTGTAAAACTAGAAGGGGGTAGGCACTAGGAGCTCTGCATACTGGGAAGAAATATAAACTTTACAATGTCGTATTGCTATAAAGAAATTTCAGTGTAAATATCAGCACACAGCACAATATCTGGGTTATATGTAAAGAAAATGTATATTAGCCTAAAGGTTATTAATTTATTTTTTTTAATTTAATTTTTTTTTTTCATAATTTTTTATTACAGGAGGGCTTAGTTTCACTTTGGGATGATTATGAATGCAATATTTTCCCCAACATTTCAGAGCCTATCATTCCTTCCCCAACAACTGAATGCATTGTTGAGAGTGTATGGCAACGTGTTGTTGATGACTTTTTGGTGATTGGCATAAAAATCAGTAAATCTGTGTATTCGTAAGTGAAGCATTTAACAAAATGAGTTTTATAACCCGACACAGTCATGTGCTTATTTCTTTTAAACCAACGCTGTCTGTTTTCTTACATTCTACCAGTAACTTTCTCTGTTTTTATCAAAAAAACTTATTTTAGATTAAGATAGCATCTCTGTGTAATACATTTTGTAGTGGTCTTGTCCTTCAGTTGCAGTGTATTGTAGTATTCTGCGTCTATGCCAGTTTCAATGTTTGACATGTAAAAAAAGAATGTTACAAAAAGGTCAAATTTAAATGTTTTGGCTTTAAAGGGACAGTTCAGAGGAAATTCTCAATATTTGTTAAATTGTTAGTGTAATGCATATTCTACATATTCTCTTCCATTTTGAAAAATCAGTTGAATTACTACCCCTTGCTACTCCTGCTGTTGACATTAGTGAGCTGACATTTTAGGTTCAGTAACGGTCCTTCTTTTTCCCAGGATGCACCACTCAGATCTCTACTGAGCAACTGAATCAACCGAGGCGCTGGGTCACGGGAAAGACCATAATGGTCTCTATTAGGGGTCCTGCAAACAGGAAGTCAGTATTTCGGAAGCATTTATTTATACACAGACAAAATGCTGAATGGGCAGATTAAGGTCATTGGGATGAAAAAATACTGCTCTTTTTTTCTGAAAAGCATATGTATTTGCACTGAACTTCCCCTTTAATATAAACTAGACAAACATTGAACTGAGAGTAGACTAGTCCACTTTGTCTGGAGATGTTTCCTTTGTAGTTATGTGACTATCCCTGCAGCCCTGAGCCATATCTACTGCATAAAATCGGGACAAGAGCCATACAGTAGTCTAAAAAAGACTGAGTGGGGTCTATAGTACATTTTAAATATATGCCCCCTTGCACAAGGGGGATTTCAAAGGCTTCAAACTAAGGAGCTGGATTTTAATTTTGGAATTTATATTTGCAATAAAAATAGTAGAGAATATTACTTTTTCCTGTTCTGCAATGTTAGACAAGCGATGAGCTGTAGAATATGCCCATAATATGCGTATGACAGCATCCCTGCCTCCCTCTTACATAGAACGCGTGAGCGACTGTTATAGATGGGAGGAGTGTCATGGACAGACTCGGAGGGAGTGTTGAAGTTGTCACCCAGCAGAAAAGCTGCATATTTGATATATATTTTATCCTATCTATGGCAACTGTAAATTTTCAGTACAGATGCCCTTTAAAGATTTACACTAGAATTTAATTAGTAATTTTACAATACATGACAAGTTAATTGACAATTAAAATAGTTTAACTAGTAAAATAGTAATTTGTGTTTGTTTTGCATTATCATTTAGACTGGAAAGTGATGCATTCTAAGGTACACTCTGAAACTTTACTCTGTCAAACTTTAAAGGACGAGTGCGGTCTCTGAATGAGTTAGGGTTAACTAAAAGTCTGCAGTTATACTTTTAAAATGACCCCTGGATCATATTTCTAAGTGCAGTCTGTCAAAAGTTATGGTGCTGAAAAGGGTAACACTTCCTGTTTTTAGCAGCATGTAGTCTTGTGCCTGAAATTCTAGTCTGTCTGTATTGACAGTACACTCCTGCAACTCTCAAGCTCGAAAACCTTGAATTTGCTTTCCTCTGCATGAGGAAACAACAGACAGAGGCACATTTGCGTTTTTATGTTTCTTTCTTGTCTGTAATATGATTTAAAGTTTTGGGACAGGCATAAATTCGGACCGGCTTAGAGGGTTCAATATAACCCAGTGTGCAATGTTAAAACCTGCAAGAGAAACAATTGTTATACGTCTGTTTCTTAATAATATTAGTGGAAATAAACTGGGGTGGTTACATTGGCACAGCAGTTTTTATGTTTCATTCTTTACAAAATATACAAATTAACTTAAAGCTCCTTTGTGTTGTTTTTTTCACAGATCACTAAGCAACATTTGCTTATCTCTTATATTGGATCAAACATTTGGTGCAGTTTCCCCAGTGATAAAATGCCATACAAAGGAGTTGAGATCCGTCATAGGTCCTTATATTGAATCCAGAGTTGTTTTTCTAACAGAACCTACTGCAAAGAAACAAAAAGTGAGCATTCCAGAAGACTCACTGGAGAGGCCAAGCTCTGTGCCCTATGAGGATGATCTGAGAAACACAGTGACTGCTGTCACGAATCTCTCCTCACTGTTGGCTCTTAATAAAACTAGTTGTGTATTGCTGCTACATGCCAGGAGGGAAAATCAAACTGATGGCATAGATAAAAGTGAGATGCTGATTTTACCATGCGGGAGAATTTCTTTAAGCACTGAAGATGTTTTAAAAGGGATCTACACTGTAAATATATCTGAACACTGTCAAGGTAAATGTATAACTCCCCTGAATTATTTACCAACGCTAGAACACAAAGCTTTTCTTATTTAAATGTAAACCTTTTTTGATTACTTTGTGAAAGAAATTTACTTATTTTGTCCTTATTTTGTCCTTTTGAGACTTGTACAAACTATGGGCAAAATGACTGGTAATAATCATGTTGGCATGAAGTTTTAAGTACAAATTAATCTTATTGGCATGCTTATAAATTGAAGCACTAATATATACAAAGAGATAAATCTTTTGCTCCATAAAATAGGATATTTATTTAACTTTTTCTTAACTTTATACACACTACAGTTCTCTTTTAATTCAGACTTGTTTGTTTGGCACTTAGCAGCATTCCACAGTGATAGATTCTGAAGAAAAATGTTTCAGCAATGTAGTCAGACAAGTAGAAGTTCGTTTAGTGTTTAAACTCTCTTACCATATGACACACAGGGTAATAATTTGGGCCAATCGATCACCCAGGCCAGACTTTTTAGTTGGATAACAGATTGGTAGTTTCTCTTTAATTCTTGAATGACACATCATCGATCATAATGATTGGTCTACAGTATCTGTTGTTCAGGAAAAGAGGGCTAGTACACAAGGTCCAACATTTCAGCACAATTGAGCACATGCATGTTGGCCAGTATTTTGGTAATTAGGGACAAAATGCTGAAAGTAATTTCCTGCTGGTCCTGGTTCCTTTAATGGGCCAAAATATCCGCAGTGTCTTTTTAAATAGCCACCAACAGATTATTGATTGGTATTGGCAGATATCTGCATTTTCATAACGCATGTTCTCGAAAACACAAAGATTCATCCCTAGTGTGAATGAGCCCTTAGTCCAGTTTTCACTTCCAGAAGACACCAGCATTTTCCATACTCCTTCCCAAATGTTAGACAATAGCTTCTAATGGGATTTATCTAATGATCCCGTTATAGACAGACTGCTTGCCAGTAGCCGAGCTGCTTGTTTTCTACTATGAGGAGAGGGAGAAATCGAGAGACCACTTGTAGTATCGGAGAACAATGTGTTTTGCTCCCAGATATTGTTTAGAGATCTGGCAGTAGCTTTATTAAGCTTGCAGACACCTCTACAAACTTTAGATTGTCACCCCAAATGTGCTAGAAAGTTGTACACAGCGTAACACCCAAACATATATACAATATCTTTTTGTCTCAGGTGTAATTTTTTTTTAGGAAAGATTTGACTGAAAAATGTCACTGCACTTTCTGGTATTTTAAATTTAACAAACAGGAACATATAATTGTTAATTCTTTCTAAACTGAATAATCATCTTTGTATCTCTACTTCCCAATTTAAAGGGCATGTCCTGTCATAAAACTCAATTTTAAATATATGTGGGTTTAACACACCCCCCCTAACCCCTCTTTTGTTTTATTTACCTTCCTCAATGATGCCTCTGAAGAAACTTACAAGACCCAGTCCCTTGCCGCTTTCCTATGCTTCTCCACTCTTCTCCATGGTCGCGGCTGCCAGTCTATGGTGCGCCAATGATGTCACAGCCAATAGCCGACAGCCGTGACAGTGAAGCGCCTTACTGCTGATGTGCATGCTCAAAATCAGCTCGCAACAACAGCAACAGGTGACAAGGGACTGGGTCTATTAGGCATCTTCAGAGTATCTTTGCAGTTTTGTGCATTCTGATTTTCTCCTGTATCACTAAGTACAATTGTGACATGTCAAAATATATATAACCGTTCCTTGCCACGATTGGCTTTACTGTGACTCTTTAGAGGAACTGTGAGCAAATGAGTTCTTCTGTCTGAGCTGCTTGTAACAAATTAAAGCTATTGTAAAACTTAGGGATATTAGAAGTCACTAAGGAGTTCCATGACCATATATAAGTCAGTAAGCCTGCAGATGGCATGTATTCTATCTTTTGTACTTCGCACGCAGCAGAGAGTAGAATGGACCAGAGGGGAGGGTGCTCAAACTGTCAGATAACTGCCATTTGTTCTTTAAGTATATTTAATCTTTGTGTGTTTTCTTAATTTAAATAAATAAAATCCTCTCTGTAATCATTTTTTTTTCAGGTAGTTTAGAAGACATTTTTGCTGTTTTTTCTCTGTTTCTAAAAGGCTCCTTTCATATATTCTCACCTGACTGTACACTGACATCTGTGAACATCTGGCTATTGGGTTATATGCAAGGGGAACCTGTGAGACAAATCCCTGAAATGATTTGCAGTCACAAACCTGGAGGTCTTAAAGGCACACTACTAATCTGGAATCCAAAGACGCCTTGTGAAGGGAATCTTACCATCTTTCATAGGTATAATCACAGTTAAAGGCTTACTCTTTTTCTTAAAATTGTCTTTTATAATACTATCCATTATATTACTCAAGGGGCCCAGGTCCATGATCCTTTGCTTCCAAATAAAGCTAGTGATCTCACATACATGTATGTCTGTGTAGGTGTAATCTCGGAGTAATGTTGAAAGCAAAGAAGCATTCTTTTCTATAATGGGTGTGAGCTAAAAAAACAGGTTTGCATTTTTATGTAGTTGTCATTTGAAGTACATTATTGGTGTAGGTCATTCTACAAAAGTTGGAGAACCAGTACAGTACAAATTTAGAAATGTATAAAACAACAGATTAAAGGAAAACTATACTGTAAAAATTTACTTTTTTAAAAATGAAAAGTACCTGGGGCAAGGATGGTTGATTATTCCTACCTCCCAATATTGTTTAATTTAGAAGATACAGCACATACAGTTTTCGTCTGCCAGGTTAGTGCCCTGGGCCTTCCTGTATTAAAGAGAATGATAAGGCACTCAGCAAGACTGGCAGAAGCTGCTGCTCCTCCTAGGAATGATATTGGGAGTTAGAAAGTAACAATCCTACCTCCCTGCTCCAGGTGCTTTTCATTTTAACTGTTTTTGAAAAAAAATGATATGCACTATAGTTCTACTTTGTTTGTGTGCCTCAATCCTGTTTATCCTACATAATTTATTACCTCTTTAGAATAGGAAGACCCTATAGCTCCATACATACATTTGATAAATGTCCGGTGAATGGTCTGACAACAATTATTTTGGGCATCAATTATAACCTGTGTGGGGAAACCTGAAGCATATGAGATTTGTCTCACTTGTGTACTAGGCTTTGGATTTCGTTGGAAGGGGATTTGTCTCAATACAAAAGGGGGTTGAGGGTGGAGCATCCATTTCATGTACGTGCAGCTTTTATTCTCCTTTATCAAATATTTTTATGTTTGTGACCTTTTTATGTGTTTGACCTTCCCTGTTCACTTTTCAAGGAATCCTGCAGTGTTAATTCAGTGTCTTCACAGTCTCAAACGTGTCCTTCCACCCACGGCTATAATGAACATTGTACAACACGAGGGCATGGATAATCTGACTGACAATTTGGCACAGTCTGTGGAAGAGGAGTTACTTTCCCTTAGGAGTGCGCTATCCACAGCAGCAAGCGAAGTTGAAAAAGACTTGACCCTAAGGTATAAAACCAAGATGATGCCCAGTAACACAATGAATTATGAACCTGACACAAAGGAACATGTACAAAAGTATAGAGACGAGCTCCAGACTGAGCGGAAGCAAAGCATGCTGGGAGTGCACCTAACTGCAAATAACAGTCTGTACCGACAAAATGTATTAAAGCTAGCTGGGATTCAAATAAACTCTGACAGAATTGCAGGGAAACTAGCTACATTATCATTATGAGATTTTTTTCAATTTAAAGGGCAATCTGAATATTTTTTAGCACTTTTTTATGTATTAGGTGTCCTATGTACAATAGATTGAACACCGTTTTGCAGACTCAAATGTTTAATTCAAAATGAATTGTGTTACATGTTACATTTTTAGGTTAATAAAACGTAACTTACGCATGTTTAATATTTTGTTACTTCTTCTTTACACTTGGTAGATTTTCTGTGTCCAACCTGTGTCAGGCTGAGGGCTGCACTAGCAGGAGCCTAGGCAGTGACCAGGCCCCTTTCAAACAAAAATGGTCCAATTTTCAGTTATAGGCCTAAGTCATGATAAGGTACAAAGTTTGTATTGTATTTTCTTTTAAGAAAAAGATATATTATTCAATGTGTGACTTGAAAATGGATGTTCAATGAGTAATTGGGCTCATACACTGAACAATCCCGATCGTCTGATCAATCGAATAGCAAATAGATTGTAGCTACTCACACTGCAATAAAGTTCATTAGCACTGCACCCTGTCTTTAGTGGGAAGGAATCATACAATCTGTCTGATCACCCATACACCAACATACTATCGTACGATATCGGGATTGGTGCATGTATGACCTCCATAAGTAAATTCTTTTCTTGATATAAAATGTTAAATGTTTTTGATACACAAATAGCAAAGACATGTACAGACATGCAATATAGTGCACAATGCCTGATTGGGGGACACATGCACGACAAACAGTTGTTTTCGGAGAAAGTCTCACATGTGTGGCTGGTCGGGAGTCCTTGGTAATCTGCAGGGTCTCCACCCACTCGCGTTGTGCTCTGTGTCCCACGTTTGTACGTAGCTTTAGAGATTTGTCAGTTGGTCAAAATTATAAATTGATCTAAACAATTTCCAGCTAAAGACTTAACCTTGAAAATTCTTTGACTGTTAAGACAATCATATTTTAATATGATCTAGAGATGATATAGAAACCATTATCATGATGCTGGTATCTCCCTTGTATTGATATCCCAAAATCCTGAGTATGTAACCAGAGAGAGAAGTTTATTACAACAGAGAATCACCAGTATCCCATAATTGCTCTCTTGTTTAGGTCACATACAACAACTTAAATAATAAATCGTTACAATAATACATTACATTTTATTTGTTGTATTAATAGCACTTTTAAATTTACATTATTTACAAAAACGTATTTATAAACTTTATACCCAACGTGTCTATAGTTCATATACTACCTACTTTCATTATGTCATTTTTCCTACAATTCTTTGTCTAAATTTCACCTTTTGTGATTTCACTATCGTCATCAATTCCCTTTAACTGATGATGTATTGTTTTGGTTGGTTTACTTTACTATAAAACAACAGTATTAGAAGCAATAAAGTTATTTCCTGCAGGCAGGTTGTTTAAAGGGAATAGGAAAAACAGTGTAATATATATAAGGGATAATAAGCTATCTACAGTGTAATATAAGGAGATTACTCCACCGAGGAGTTCCCTGACCATATAAAAGCACAAGGTCGTTAGACTGAGTGTTTTTATAGAGGTCAGGGAACTCTGAGGTGAAGTAATATCCGTATATTATTTTGTAGGTAGCGTATTATTCCATATAATACATAAGGTAAAAAAAAAGAAAAATCCAGCACAAGCACACTGTCTCCAACCCCTCAAACAGGCTTGTTATCTACATTACTAATACAGGCAGGGAGAGAGAAATGGGGAGGGGCAGTGGAATACAGGAAGTCACTCAGTGACATCACTGAGTGACTGATGATATATATTCTCGCCACTGCACCTCCCCATTGAAATGTATTATTATATTCTTATAAAAGGAACTTGGCTATGAGAGATTATTATAAGGATATATCCCACTGTTTCTCTCAATCTACTTTCATAGCCTTATGTATTATATATATATATATGGCACATTGTCCCCTTTGTGCTTTGCTACCAGATGATTGTCTTCATATACCATATCAAAAAGTTCCAGTGCACATAAGGGTTTATCATATAAAGCCCTTA
The DNA here is from genome assembly GCA_019447015.1 of Hymenochirus boettgeri. Classification (NCBI taxonomy): domain Eukaryota; kingdom Metazoa; phylum Chordata; class Amphibia; order Anura; family Pipidae; genus Hymenochirus; species Hymenochirus boettgeri. The sequence continues at coordinate 50,420,313 of CM033470.1, read as the reverse complement.
TTGGCACATTTTAGGGAGAAAATTCGGGACAGCATTTTCCCCACGACCATGGCTGGCTCTCTATACTTTAGTACAGGGGGCCGAACGCATCCGAGGAAAACTAAACAAGTGATGTTGACAGCAAACATTCAGTACACACATTGCGGAGAAAGGGGAAATTCCGTAGGATCTGACAGAATCGTCCCTTTCTCATTCATGCGTGTACCCAGCTTTAGCAATACATTTTAGTAACCAATAATAGTAGGAGTAAGATAGATATGTATATGAGTGATAATATTGATATGAAATGTTAGATGGGCCTCTTGTCTCAGATTTCCAGGTGGGCCCCAACATCCCAGTCCGACACTGGTGTGGGCCCTTATCAAGACACTCGGGTAAAACCATTTGCTGTTTATTTACACAGCCAATAAAGGATTTAAAAAAAAACAAAACTCTGAGTGCACTGGAACTTTTTGGTATAGTTTTCTTTAGTTTCTGAGTGACATTCACATTTGTATTTGGTTTAATTACAATATATTACTTCTGCCTCTGTCTTAATCTGAGCCTGTGCTAATGTACCATAATGATTTCATTGCTTTGTGGGTTTTAGCTCTTGGCTGTCAGGGAGACATTTGTAATGTTCTGGGAGAATCATTAGAAGGTTGAGTCATTGTGTAGGTAATGTGAGTATTAAAACATGTTTCTAATTAAACCCACCACTATGAAATAATGTCTCTACTTAAATACTCCTATTCACTTTTCATATTTACGTGTGACTTTAAACTCAAACAATTTTCTTTAAGGTAAAGCAAAGAGAGAGAGAATTAATACATGATAAAAAGAATGGAGAGAACATAATAGCCCAAGCAAAATTCAATAAAACTGTTGTATTTGCACAATCTTGTTTTTGAAATAGAATGCCTTTCCATAGAAACCATTTATATTTTATCTTTGTGCACTGTTACATAAGTTCTGATTAGTTAGTAATATATAGTCAGTAATATTGTTCATATACCATCTTGGTTGTCATTTTCTTCCAGCACAGTGGACTTTGTCTTGTTTCTCAGTGTTATACCATTCTGCTTTATGCTTCCAGTTTCTAATTCCCATTTCCCTAATATCCTACCATCTATTTCTAGGTCTTCCTCATGCTCTCTGATCCTCTGGTCTCCACTGTTCTATTGTTTTGGTTGCCATGTCATTGGTTGATGCCACTCATGAACATTAAAAGGCTAAAAGAGTTATTAAATCTACTGATTTATGCTGGCCATATTAGATGTCCAATTGTCTAGCCCCAAGACAGTAATAATGACCCAGTGGTTAAAGTTATCTAAGACACAAGACCTACTGGAAGTTTTTAAAAAATATTTCATGATCTAAAAATAGATTTTTGCAAAACTTTGCTTCATGACTTTGCTTCATAAACAAGAAAAATGCATGTCAAACTGATTATGGCTCAGTAAAGCCAAAACAGGTCTGAAGTTGGCTCTCTGGTTTTGCATTTAGCTCATAGAATGCTGTTAAAGCCTCTAAGTAGGTGTAGCATTTCCTAAGCGCTACCATTAAAAGTCTCCATTCCTTATTTGCATATATTATTTGCAATGCCTTATACTCTCCCTATAGTATTTAATAGTGATGTTTTTTACTACATATATTGAACTTTCAGCATCAGATTTTTTATGACGTGTATAGATATACCGTATGTTGTTTATAATATATGCAAGTTTGCAGATAATATGATATTGTATGTGACCAGGGAATGTGCATTGATTATGTTTTTTTGTTTGGATAAATGATTGACCAGATCAGTAGCACTTCCACAAAATTAAATTGCTCCCACAGTCCTTCTATTGTATGAATTTATTCTAATCGTGGTCAAGCTTTCATGTGGTAATAGCACCCCCAACACTGCCCTTTAATTGAAGGTTCTATGCCTTTAATATATTCCCTCGCTATGATCTAGTACGCAAGTAGGAGTGCAAAAGTTTGCTAAATGTAATTAAGGTTAGGACCTTCCAGACTGGGGTTACCTTGACGTGGTTGGAAGGCTTTTCATTCATGTGATCATAGTAATGTATACTAAAACCCCTTTGTAAAGTATGCCAGTGTGCAGATAATATGATATTGTATGGGGCCTAGGAATGTGCATTGATTATCTTCTCTGTTTGTATATAAGATAAACATGGAGCCGCACACCAATATACTTGTGATAGAAAAGCTTTATAACAAGTAGGAAAATGTCTGCTCACACATCATGCGATGTTTCGAGAGACACAGCTCTCTTTCTCAAGATATGCTGCCCATATCTTGAGAAAGAGAGCTGCGTCTCTCGAAACACCGCATATTGTGTGGGCAGACATTTTTCTACATGTATTAAAGCTTTTCTATCGCAAGTATATTGGTGTGTGGCTCCATGTTTATCTTTCTTTATATGAACTTAAAGGGCAAGTCCAGCTCTGAAATGAAAACTTACATACAGGTAAATCACACCCCCAAAACCCTAAACGGTAATATTTTCAAATGTGAAATATATAAGTCTAACCTGAAATCCTGCAAAATATCACGTTGTCCCTGTTTCTGCTTCCTGGTTCTTCTTAACAACTGTCAGTTATGGATTTGACAGTTGACATCACAGCCAATGACTGAATGCTTATCCCCTAGCTGCCTCTTCTGAGCATGCCCAGGCTCAATACAGGCTCAGTACAGGCCTCTACATTGCTCAGTTTCCATGAGGCATCCAGAAGCATAGCAGGCATACAGTAATGAATTCATAGGACAATGTAGGATACATCAACATGTTTTAAAGAGGCCATTCTCTTAGGATACCCTGGCCGCTCATTGTTATTCAGTGCTGCTGCATTCTATGCTATATATGTATATTACTTGCGAATATATTTCTGTTAATTGTGTCTGTGAGAAAGAAGCTGATTTTTGCCATTTCAAACATATTGTAGAACATACAAAATATCTGTCAACCCTTGAAACACTTTAAAAACATTTCACAATATTTAGATTAGTGTGCACGTTTTCATGACATTTCAAAAATGGAAGCATCTGGTAGATTTATTTTAATATGCTGTATTCTTAACATTTATTTTATTTATAGCTATAAATGTTGTAATTTAAAATGAATCCCAGTTAAATATGTTGTACATAGAACCATCTAAGTGATTATTTCTATATGGAACCCCACTTCATTTTTAAATATCTTTAAAGACTCCTGTAATAAAAGGTACAAAACGTTGCCTGTACTATTAGGCCAGGTTGGCATGGTTACACATGGGTCAATTTTGACCCTATCATTTGCACCAACAGACTATCAATAAAAAAAGCGACAGGTAATCCACTCTGTCATTTTGCGCTCCTGTCATTTTGGCGCACTGATAGCACTGCATACTAAAGACCGTGCAATTGGCTGAAATATCCCACCTGGTGTGGTAGAATTTTCTTCTGGTTTTTGCACACAACATACAGCATTCCAACTGTCAAAACTCTGTCACCATTCCAGCTACAGTAAAACTACTCACAGAAGAATAGTTTTTGAGAGCAAGGAACTTGATTGACATCTGAAATATAAGAAGTTTTAGATTGGATATCTAAAGAAATAGGGGGCAGATCAAAAAAAATGATACAGTGGTGGTTGGGAAGAATTATAGTTTCCAGTTATGCATAATCTTCATAGAAAAGAAGCATATTATTGTATTATGTGAAAATTGTGGTTAATGGTCTTTAAAGGGCATGTCCACCCTTCTGATAAACTTTTGATATAATGTACTGCTCCCTCCCACGGCCCCAACCGCATTACTATTATTCACAGAAAGTGCCCTGATCTTTACTTACCATGCCTCTCTCCTTCACCGCACTGCCCCGGCTCTCTGCTTGCACGGAAATGCAAGCAGGGGGCGGGACCGGCAGTCGTGTCCGTGATTGGCTGAGAGGCAGCCAATCACGGATGCGGCTGCCGGGAGTTCAGACCGGCTAAGGAGAGAGGCGTGGTAAGTAAAGATCGGGGGAACTTTCTGTGAATAATAGTAATGCGGTTGGGGCTGGGGGGGGGAGCAGTACATTATCTCAAAAGGGTTTGGAGCTAGGGGGAGGGAGACAAAATCGGGAGGGAGAGGGAGGGAGGGGGAGAAGGGCTGCAGTGTGCATGCCAAACTTATTCAGGAGGGGAGACAGGAGGCAGAGTCCTATATGGACTCTGCAGTACTCCTGCTGGCCAGTTTTTGGGACTTGGGGGGGGGGACTACAGGAGAACCATTTGGAGCTGGGATGTGAGGTAAGGATTTTTACACACTACATAGTGGGACCATTGGTGGGTTAAATTATAGTTTGGGGGGTGGACATGCCCTTTAAACACATTATATATTCAGTTGTGCTCCTATGTACATGACACAGTCCAAAGGTTTTGTTATTTCGGTTACCCAACCTAAATTTTGGATATTTAATTCTATTAAGGCATTTCTATGCTTCGGTGCTTCTAAAAATAGAACAACAGTGACTCTTTTGTGGCTTTAATGATACAGTAGATACAAGGACATAAATAGAATAAAACATCTGAATCTAAGATCGTTTGGTGTTTTGCCCTGATGGTAATGGTAAAGTAAACAATATACAGTATTAGGTAATCTGAAAAAAAAGTGGTGCCGCTTCTCTATTCCTTCTGTGTTAGCTACCAACGATGTTTGAAGAAGCGGCATAACATATACGGTAAAAGAAATGTATTATTAATACAGCACAAGCACTGGCTACCTCATCCAACTAGAAACTGACCAAAAATATATATTTGGGGATGGGGTGTATTTTTATGTAAAGTGATTTAAATTAGTAAAAAAATACATTTTACCTAATGTTCATTCCTTTCACATAACCAATAATGCCTACCTATCTCCCATTTATTGGTGCATTCCTCAATAAAGTCCATAACCCAATTTATTGCTGGTTCCTAAACAGGGGCACACTACTTATACAGTAACTAACTGCTTTCTGGCCCCTCCCACAGGTACCCCACCTCTCCCGGATTGTCCGGGAGTCTCCATCATTCTGGGGTGGTCTCCTGCACTCCCACGAGACCACCCCAGACTCACGCAACTGAGTCTCCTCAGTCACGCCTAGTTTTTACGGCCATGCCCGGAACACCCCTAACTCCTCCCTAACTCCTCCCTAACCCCACCTCCCACCACCCCTAGAATGCTGGCCATGCCTCCACATGACATCACGCCCCACCCCCATGTGACGTCACACCCTCTTTCCCACCCTGCCCAGAAGCCTGAAAGGGTAGGGTGGGATTAACGCTTCCACATTCTCTCCTTCATTAACATATGTTACCCCTTTAATGGAGTAGGCAAATTTAATAAATAAAAAAAATAAATAAAGTTTAGATTATTCCCAATGTATGGTAATGAGGATCTGCATTTTTTTTTTTTTTTTTTTTTACATTTTTGAATTCTAATACCTTGCTACAATTTCAGTCATTGATGCTTCCTCTCTCAAATGATTTCCATGTTTCTTTGCCACTGGTGATATAAGCACCATTCAAATGAGGTAGTGCCAAATGAAGGTTTGGCTCACAGGCGTTACCTTAAGCAAAGTATCTAGGGAAGTAGAGGCACCAACAAACACAGATATAGTAACTAAAATAATTTCTATGGAGAAAAATATATTTCTGGGACTCATTAGATAGGGAATTATCTAAACTCAATTTATTGTTAAACTTTCATTCTTATAACAACAGACATTTTTTTGTTTTTTGAACATCCCATAAATTACTTAAAGCTCCCGAAAGTTTGTTTTGTGTTAGTTTTTGAGAGCAAGGAACTTGATTGGCAGCTGAAATATAAGAAGTTTTACATTGTATATCTAAAGAAATAGGGGGCAAATCACCTTTTTTTCGGTATAGATGCCCTTTAAAGCATTTTATATTTTAAGTATTCTTGAAGGTCAAGTAAGTTTTTTTTGGCCTTAAATCTCTTTAAAGGCTGTGTCTCAGGTCTTCCTGCTTATCTCTAATTTAAAGTTAAAGATATAAAATGTTCAGATTTCCACCTTTCATGTTTAACCTTATATCTGATCAGGATTGAGGTCGATTTTTACATAATACTTTCTAAATGTTTTACTGTGAAGATTGGAATCTGAGGTTAACACTGCAGTTATTACCAGTCAGTGTGCTCCTTTTATTAAAGAGAGAAATATTTTGACCAAAATTATTGTAAATAATTAATCTCTAGTTTAATTGGTATATTTAAATCTCTATGAATACATATATACATACTCGAGTATAAACCGTCCCGAGTATAAACCGAGGTACCTAGTTTTAGGTAAAAAAGGAGTAAAACCACACTGACTCGAGTATAAACCGAGGGGGTAGTATTTGCCACTAAAGATGTTTTGGAAACTACAACTCCCAGCATGCTTTATTGCTGGGAGTTGTAGTTTTCAAACATCTTAAGTTGCAAATACTTACAAATAAGAGTAAAACCTTCTTTATTTGTGCATACTGTATGCACAAATATAGGAGGATTTACCCCTATTTGCAAGTATTTGCCACTTAAGATGTTTGGAAACTACAACTCCCAGCATGCTTTATTGCTGGGAGCCCAGCAGCTGCCTAGAGCCTGCAAGCAAGTTGTAAGGCTGAGGCCACACTGCAACGCACAAGAATGCGCCAAATCGCGAGCGTAATCGCACGTGATTGTGTGCACTTTTCTTGTGCGTTTGCGTTTCGCCTTTTCGCGTTATGGAAACGCTGCGTTAATGCACCAAAAATGGTGAACGCATGCGTTACTAAAACGCGAACGGACGCGTGTCAATGGCGTGTGTCAGTGGCTGTGTGTGTGTGTCAGTGGCTGTGTGTGTGGGTGTCAGTGGCTGGTGTGTGTTTTTTACGTAGGTGCAGGGCCCTTCTTGTAGCATGCATTGCACCCCTCTTTATCCCCCTCTACATACACCCACCAGCACTCTCTCTATCCCCTTAGGTACACCTATAGCACTCTCTCTATCCCTTTACATCCACCAACTGCACCCTCCTATCCCCCTGTACATACACCCACAGCATCCCCTTTATCCCCCTGTACATACACCCACGCAATGTGTGTGGAGGTGTGTGTGTGAGAGATTGTGTAGTGGTGTGTGTAAGAGGTGTGTGTGTGAAGTGGGTGTGTGTGTGTGAGTGTGTGTGTGAGGTGTGTGTTGTGATTGTGTGTGTGAGAGTGGGTGTTGTCAGGTGTGTGTGTGGTGTGAGAGTTGTGTGTGAGAGTGTGTGTGAGGGCCCATCTTGTCTGTAGGAGCCCATCCTTACAACTACTGTGTTTACAACAGCTGAAAGTAGCCAGCGATAACAATTGCCGACAGCTTCTACCATGCCCCTTGCACCGGAACAGCTGTGGACTGGGACCAATCAGTGACATCCTGATCCTGATGTAATTGGTGTGGAGTCCAGACACTGACACTCCTTCTGCTTGAAATTGCCACGACCAACAAAAGTAAGACTGTGCAGCACTGCTGAACAGGTTTTGGGAGGTAGGGGGGGGTGGACATACTGTAAGCGTAATTATTGTGATTTGTGAGAGTGCATTTTCAGGGGGCTACCTATCTATTTGGTGTCTGGGGTTCACCTACCCACTTGGGGCCTGCCTACCTATTTTGGGGCTGGCTACCTACTTGTGTGCTGGGGCCTACCTACCTACTTGGGGCTGGGACCTACCTATTGGGGCTGGCTACATACCTACTTGTCTGCTTGGGTCTACCTACCTACTAGTGTGCTAGGGCCTACCTACCTATCTGGGGGCTGGGACCTACCTACTTGGGGGCTGGCTACATCACCTCTGTCTGCTTGGGTCTACCTACCTACTAGTGTGCTAGGGCCTACTTACTTACTTGGGGGCTGGGACCTACCTATCTATTTTGTGCTGCACCTACCTACCTACTTCAGCCCTCTTGATGAATAAAGAGAAGACGGCACCAGAAATTCCGTGTTTCAAGGTATTGAAAGGTTTGACCCAAAAAATAACTAAATGACTTGTTGACTTTGCCTAAATAACAGATATGATGGGATGGGGGACACAGTATTTAACAGATTGCTCTACCAAACATATATTTTGCTGCAGATATTTTTTAAATATTTCTCTTTGACTAAGATATGTTGGATATTGTTAAAAGGAATTTCATGTGGCTAGGCTAGCTTTTGCTGGTTGTTAGGTTAGGTTAGCTTAGATAGGACCCTTCAGAGTCTATATTGGATGTGGCAAGCTTACAAATGTTTTCCCATCTTTCTTTGTAGAGAAAGTGGTGTTTTATGTATAAACCCAACTGAACTGTATAAATAAATGTTTCCGAATAGAAAATTATAAAAATGTTGCCACACCTAGCAAAGAAGCCACGCCCACACACAAGCCATGCCCACTTGCCCCGGTGCATGCTCCACGCGCCGTTGTGCATCTGCCTAGGGGCGGCATTCAAACATTTTTTCAGGTGCCAAAAACCCTAGGGACACCCCCAATGGATCCATTTGGCGATTGACGAACATTTTCTGTTTAGATAATGTGAAGAGAGGCAATATACCAGTCGTTATATGCAATAGATAAATTAGTGACTTATAAACAATTGTTATAATGGTCAGGTTTAAGAGGAGATAACTCCATTTCCATAAAGGGTTTGTCCTGCAGAATGGAAAAAGTGGGGAAGCCATGTCAAAAATCAAGTCTCCCCCAGCTCCCGCTCGCCATCTCTTTTTGTTTGTGGAGTTGGGGCACTTTGTATGAGATTGGTGAGTTTGGCTTATGGACTGAAGGTTTAATATGGCTCTGCTATGGGAGTATGTGGTATTTTGGAACAATACAGTTTTTGTATTGTAAACCTGTTGTAGAGGGTGGATGATGAAATTTTGTATGAATAGTGGGGGGTATCATTGTTGGTCTAGCCTCGCTATATGGTTGTTCACTGTGGAAGGTTGTATCCTTGAGTCCATAGGGATTAATGTCCCGTGGTTTCCTTTGCCAGGGTCGGCCTTGGTTTTGGTTACCCCGGTTCGCTCTCTTTGACCTTTTTGGTCCATCAGCTGGGGGTCTGATGGGGGGGTTGTTGGGCTTGTTGAGGTGTGGGATTCCTGGGATCCGTTGCGTGAGTTACATGAAAACTCCCAGCGAAGTTGTTTTTTTTGTAGGGTTTGTAATAGTGGCCTTATTGACGATATTCTGGGTAATGTTGAATATTGACATTTTCCCATGTTTGTCGGTGAAGGAGTGGTATCAGAGAGGGTTGTTATTTTTTGCATAGTAAAGTACGTGGCATATTACATGCCATGGTAATTTGGAGGAGCCTTTAGGTTTAAATGCTCTATGTATTCTGTCCAGTTCTATGTCCTGTGGAGTTTTTTGTACCTAGGACCATGGTGAACAGATTGTTTGCTGTTTCCTGTAGCTTGTTTCTGGGATGATTCCGGTAGGCCTCTTATTCGTATGTTGTTATGTCGGCCTCTATTTTCGAGGTCTTCCATCAGGCGGAATAACAGGGAGATTCAATAAAAGTTCTTATCGTTTAAAATGTGCTAATTTGCCCCAACCAATCAGATCTTATTTAACATCATTTGAAAGCTAAGATCTGATTGGTTGGGACAAAATTAGCACCATTTTAAAGGATAAGAACTTTTATTGAATAACCCTGTAAGTCTCTTATGGCTTTGGAGTGGTCTTCACTACTTGTGTGACCACTTGTAATGTTGGTTTGTTAAATTGCGAAAATTTTTAAAAATAATCAGTTGTTGAAAAATCCCCAAATTCAAAGATCGCAAAGTCCAAGTTCTGGTGGATCCGACAAATATGTTTTGGAACCGGGTTTGGATTCAGGTCCATCTTAGTTGTAAAGTTCAGGTATGATCGGTACTTTACTACCATGCTGTTACAGGCCATTATAAATCCATTTTATTGGACTTTTCTAATACCAGGGTTTCTAAATATGCCCCTAGGTGGTTTATATAATAGGCAGCTGTACCAACCAATCAGCTTTCAGCAGTTTGAAAACGTGTAAGCTTTCATCCATTTGGTAATACACAGCAGATACAGATACAGATATTTGCCAGAGTTTTGCTAAGTTTCCTTCTTAAAATAGAAAACCACAAACTCTCACGAAAAATAGGATATTAGAAATATATAAACACCTGTTTAATTAACGACTGATCACAGCTATAAATGGCAATGATCAGTCTGGATATTGCAAAGGTAAATTTTCTACCTCCACAATGTTCCCACCTTTATACTGTTTTTGTGTATTTATAAAGAAGTGAATTATCAGCACAGGCCAACCAAATAAAAATAAATTTAGTAGATAAAAGTGAAATATGTATGAAATCTGGTGATTCTCTGACCATGGAAGCCCCAGATGATGTGGTGTAGCACACAAAATATATAAACTGGGTAACCAATGTCGGGCCTACAGCTTTTCATCCCATTTTGCTATTAAAAGTAATTTATAATAACATTTAAGCTATTTAATTGCTGCCTGTCAACAGGGGTGTAACTGCAGCCCCCCACGAGATTGAGGCCAGGCCCCTGACCCACCCCCTACCCTCTCCCGATCAGCTATTTTTAAACATTAATGAAATTAAGAAACATACGCGCAATCGATGTTTAAAGAACTGACCTAACTTGTGGTTATGTTGTGGGCTTGTGACAGGCCCTCCTCCCATCAGGAGGGCAGGGGCAGGGGGCACTAGTTACACCACTGGCTTCAGTCTGCAGCAACCAATTAGATGTTTCCTAACTGCAGTAGACCAGTAAAAAGGTAAAATCTGATTGGATTTTATTATTATTATTATCTGATTGGCAAGTAAACAGCACAGGCAAACTTTTGTACCTCTTATTAATAAAGCCTGTTTGTGTTCGAATGTGTCCTATATTCTGCTTGTACTGATTTCCAAATAGATGGACTGCTGATTGGAGAAACATGCACCAAGTGACTCGCCCTACCCCTATCAGTCTCGTGATGGAGTCTGAAATTGTGTGCATGTCCATGGGAGATATTGGATGTATTCATCAGGTTTCCCTGATTCTAAAATGTCACCTTGGTCACCTGCATATCCTGTTGGCATCAGTGGTTTTCTAATAAATGATGGTTGGCAGTGGAGTAATACCACCCCCGCCATCCCCGCAACTGAGGAGGGCCCCGAATGGTAGGAGGGCACCCACAAGCCTTCAGCCTCCACAGCAGTTGTTTTTTATTTCTAAAATCGAAAATATTCGAAAAAGCAAGAATGAAAATCACAGCAAAAATTAAAAAATCGTTGTATTAAAATAGAAAAATTCTGCTTCCATTGCGTTTAAATTGAATTTTTGGAATTTTAACTTCTGTGGAACCGCTAGCAGAACTGCCTACAGACAACACAGGTAGTCAAAAGGCTCCACATAACGACCCTCATTGCACAGACCCAACTCCTCTTAGTGCCCTACACCAAAAATTCTATTCCATCAAACTTATACAAAGGGTTTTACTGCACACGCAGTTAACAGTTCACACAGCATTACATTAGACACCAGGATAAGCTCATTTTAACAATACTGCCCATAACAGCCCTTTACACCACTGGACTTTCAGGTTTTGGGGGGAAATGATCATGCTTATCATTACTTAAAATTACTCTGAGATCCAGGACAAAGCTTAAGCCATTTGTTAACTTGGTTGTTTTCTTGTTTTTTCCAATTAATTTGTATGTCCACTTATCTTATTTTGTGTAATGTACCATGTAACTATTCAGAATTCAGAAGTGAAGAGTCTGAGCATTAAACTCCAGGCAATGAACTGTATTCTATCCGATCATATGACACAAATCACAAAATTAGGACATAAGTATTTTTACTGTATAAGAAAAATGTTTAATTTAATAGAAGCAAGAAATGGTTGGTCTCTCTCCAGAAATATTATGATTTCCACAAAAAAATCTTTCATGCTAGCAGTAGCCACAAAAGACCTTTTGCCTTATCTCTGCAATCATGAAATATTACTTGCAGCAGCATGGCTTAGATTAAAATAACTTTTGAAGAAGATATTTCATAGATATCAGGCAGTCAAGGTGTCTGTGATTTTGATTTGCTCATGAATTTTCCAATCAGCAATAATTTTATAAAGTGTCTTTTTTAACGACTTGCCAAAACAACCAATGAACACATTTTCCCCTTTTAGTGAGTTTTCTCATTGAGTCTCTTGTTATATTTCCATGTTGAACTTTAGTAGAATTAATTACAAAACTGTTACAGGAATTGTGTCCAGGTTTTAAACTTGTATCTGCTCAGTTTCTTGTTGAAATTATCACCTTCCTATAGAGAAGTTCAGGAAAGACACAGAAAAGACTAATGAGAATTGTTACATACGATGAGGTTATCTTTTATGGTGTGTTTTGTAGATGTGGCTTTTTATTCCAGTAAGTCAGCAACATTTCTGCAGTTTTTTCCTCTTTACACAAAAACCACAAATACTTTGTTTTAGTAGCAGCTATGAACATATAAATATTTGGTCTTGATTATGTTTGTGGGAATGATTTGAAATGATTACTTCTGTGGTTATTATCATTAGCAATAATAACATTTGCATAGATGTTTTTTTCTTAGAAAAAACTAAATGTTTTTAATTATGTGTCTAGATTAGTATTTCTGTAGAGCACCATAATGCAACTGTCACAAGCCCTGTCATTGGACTGCTGTATACGTCTCATGTGATACTGTAGGCACATAATTTATAGAGTAACTTTTTATTAGTCTTTTATTGCTGGATACTGTTCCAAGGACATTACAAGGCACCAATTAGTTTCTTGACTATAAAAAGAATTAATCTACAGACTGGTTGCTTTTACGAAGGTCACCTTCAAGGTGAAGTCTATACTCTTATATTTTTTAAATGCTACAATATTTTCTATATGCATAGACATCTGTGGTATTCAGTTAGATCAACTGGACTTAAACTTTAGTTCTTAAAGATGTTTTGCTAAATATCTTTCTTTCTAATTTAGAATGACTTGTTTAGAATCTGTCTGCAATAAATACCCTGGAATGTGTCCCAATCAGCATATACAGCAAGGTGCCAAGGACCTCTTGAATGCAAGGTGTTAATTGCATTGTAGCTAAGAGGTCCCCACCTCTATTTAGGCTTGGTTTCGTTATTTTAACATGTAGTTGTCCTTTAAGACAAAGTTGTTCTGGTACATTGTTGTTGTGGATTAAGGCTTCATTGGCTGCTATATATCAACCATAGGGACTGCTTTAGGAGTGTGGCAAAATTCAACCCTTAGCCAGGTTTTCCATTTCTGGCTGGACTGGGGTCCTGTTAGACAAGATGCTCATCTGAATACCACGATATACCATAACCTGGATAAATGGAACCTTACAGATATACCATGTCCTGGATGAATAATAACCTTTACAGATATATCATGACCGGATGAATAAGAACATTTACAGATATACCATGCCTTGATGAATAATAACCTTTAAAGACCATGACCTGGATGAATAATAACCTTCACAGAGTACCATGACTGGATAAATGAGAGTCTTCACAGATGTCCATGACCTGGATGAATAAGGACCTTCACAGATATACCATGACCTGGATGAATGAGAACCTTCACAGATATACCATGACCTAGATGAATGAGAGCCTTCACAAATATACCATGACCTGGATGAATAAGAACCTTTACAGATATACCATGACCTGCATGAATAATAACTTTTACAGACCATGACCTGGATGAATAAGAACCTTCCACAGATATACCATGACCTAGATGAATAGAACCTTTACAGATATACCATGACCTCATGAATAATAACTTTACAGACCATGACCTGGATGATAAGAACCTTCACAGATATACCATGACCTGGATGAATAGAACCTTTACAGATATACCATGACCGGATGAATAAGAACCTTCACAGATATACCATGACCTGGATGAATAAGAACCTTTACAGATATACCATGACCTGGATGAATGAGAACCTTCACAGATATACCATGACCTGGATGAATAAGAACCATCACAGATATACCCTGACCTGGATGAATGAGAACCTTCACAGATATACCATGACCTGATGAATAAGAACCATCACAGATATACTATGACCTGGATAAATAATAACTTTTACAGACCATGGGTATTAAATTATATTTTAAAAAGCCAAAATTTCTATCTTCCTATGGTCCAGAAACCATGAACTCCTGATATCCAAATAACTCTTGATTTTTTTACTAAGTTCACCTTTTCCCACAATTTATATGTCTTCCGATTAAGACCATACATACAAAATCCTCTATGACACAAAATAAATATGTAACATAAATACAGATGTCTGAAGTGTTTTTAGGGAGATTCATCAGAAGCAACAAGCATTTGGCTACCATTGATTTAAAAGGTATGTCCAGCCCCACAATGCAAAAGATCTCTGTGGTTCCTGAAGCTCTTTTACTTGCTTGTCTCCGCCACAGTCTTCCTCCTATGCCAGCTTCCTTTCAAGTGCAGCCACTAGTCATGCCAATGACTTACAGCTGTATTTTGCTCTGTAAGAGCTCATTCAGCTTGAAGAGTTGGTGAAAGGCACTTCATGGACTACCAAGAGGTACAGTAAGTATAATTATCTTTTATAGGGATTGGGGAAGGTAAGTATAGACTGTAAAGTACCTGTCAAGGTAAAAAAATGGTATTTAATCGCTTGCAGCCTGCAGGGGTGATTTCGCAAAACCTGCACAGCCACCCTCGATTCACTTCTTAAAGAGGGTAGCGAAGCCCCATCTTGTTTAATAAGATCCCAAATCAAAAATAGATTTTATTGTCTGTCTGCAATTAGGAGCCCGTACATCTAGGTTGGTAAACTAAACATATATGAGGAATAATATCCCACTGCCTGCACATGTAATGTGTCAGAAATACAGATACATGAATGATCCCTTTTTTCTGCCTTGTGGCAGGAAACTTGTTTGTGTATTTAAAATGCCATATTTGGTTGTTTTCATTATACAGTACATGAGTTCATTAGCACTTGACAACAGGTTGTGGTGCTCTGCTGGGCAGATTTATGTAAATTTGCCAACTGTTCCACAGAAATACAATACAAGAGTGATCGTATTCAGCTTATCTGTAAACGTTAGATTTAATGCTCACAGAAGATTTCTTTTGTAATCATTTTTAGCTTGTCTGATTTGTTCTTCTTGGATAATGTTGCTTTTCAATGAACGTTTTCCCTGATTATATTGAGAATCATAGGCTGCTTGCAAATAGAGCACCTAGCATTGGATTGTTCAGTTATTAATGTATAACAATACACAAAGTCAACTTGACATATAATTCACAATATATGAAAATACAGGGTATCTGGGGTTTTTTTCTCGGGTATTGGCTCAATTGGTAAAATCAGTTGAATGCTATGAACTCAAAAGGGTAAAACCCTTTGAGATTTACCAACTTGTGCAAAGGCAATATTGATCGCGTTCGGGAGATTTACCCAGAGCGATAGCGGCTCTGGGTAAATCACCCTAAAAGTGACTTATAAAGGAAGAGGTACAAACGTTTGTTGTGAGGTTTATCTGCGAAACCAATCAGATATTATCTAATTGCATTAGACCGTTAAAAAAGTAAACATCTGTTGGTTATTAAACTATTAGCTGAGGCATAAACAATAAAGTAGGAGGACCAGAAAGGCTCAGAGTACTAGACAGACCCATATATATACAAGTACAGGGGTGTTCACCTGGTACATTTTGTTTTGAGTTGCTTGGTGTGTTACAGTGGGTAAATAAACTGGGTACCTTCATTTTCCGAATGAGTGCACGGCCACCAAATGATCGGGTCACCGAACGCTCGTTTGGAAAGACCAGAAAATTTCTGTCGGCCACAATAGACTCCCTATAGGAGTCTGCCGCGACCGAGGGAAACACACAGTCCCGAGCGTTCTCCCTATATGTGTATATGATGTGTATAGGAGAACGCTCGGGACTGTGTGTATGCAGATCTTTGAAAGATGACAGACAGGATCTTGCAGATCCTGTCTCCATCTTTCAATGATCTGTACAGTATATATCCAGCTTAAGTGAAGATAAACATTTCTTCATTTCCTCTTTTCTAATTCAGCAATCAAGTGGGTGTTAATGGAAAATAGGGGGTGTAATTGTGTGATAGTAAAAAGATAATTTCTCAGGGGAATATGAATTGACTATAAAGTAAGCTTAGCAATTTATTTACTAAGTAGTCATATTGCATCTGCACTCGTTACAATAAATATTTCTTAAAGGATATGTACACTGGCAAATTTGATTTTTAAATTGCCCATTACTGGAAACTATAATTCTTACCAACTATCCCTAATGATTTTTTGTTGATCTGTCCCCTATTTCTTTAGACATCCAGCCTGAAACATCTTACATTTCAACTGTTGATAAAGTGTCTAAGTATCATAAAACTCTTATAACTTTGTTATGTTATAGTTTTGCTGGTAGCTGGAATGGTGACATGAACTGCATGGTGGGAAATTCCCTCTCCCAATGCTCCTCATAGGGATTACTGAGCATGCTGCACTCACAAAGAGTCAGATAATCTGGCAGGGGGCTGCGGGACTGAGATTGAGTAAAACAAGTACTGGATTGAAGTCATGCAGCAAAACACACACATCAGAGTTCTGCTTCATTTATAGATTGAAATAGAAATTCATTTTTTCAGTGTACAATTCCTTTAAGGCAGATTTGCATACGGTAATCTTTTTTTTTTTTTTTTTAACTGAGCCATCCATTTATTGGTAAGAAGATCCAAGTGTCCTGAGGTCAGGGGGTATGAGCTAGTAACGGTTTCCTGCTGAAAGTCAATGAAAGTACATCATTGGTCTTTGAACATTTCAGAACTTTATAGCAGGAGATGATCAGGCAATATTATAATTTGATGTTCAGTAATCCCTTCGATATCACAGAGACATGATCCATGTACTTGTCATAGCTGGCACCATATGCAGGACTTGTGGTTTTCTGGGTTTAAACAGAGCTGTGTATATTTTATTGCTCACAAAAGAAATTACCATGAAAAAGTGCCTCACAGTGATGGACAAGAACCAAGATGTAAATGTAACTACAAAGAATTTTAACTCACAATCTGGTAATTATAGTTCCAGCTGTGTCAATATGACAGACTTTATCAATACTTAAAGGGCATGTCACATTTTAGTTACATGCTTCAAACCCCAACTGATATATTCAGCACATTATTAGATGTATTACTAACCAGATATTTAAGGAAAATGATTAACCCCTTCTGGCAGCGTAAGCTGGCTCCTCCCTCCATGCAGTCAATCAAGGCTGTGACAACGACATCACAACAAATGATTGACTGCTGTTTCCCCTTGCTGCCTCCTCTGCACATGCTCAAAGTTATAAAAACCTCATTGAGCAGAGGGAGGAGGTAGATACCTTTGTTAGAACAGAAGAGAACTTAAAAATAACAGCTGGGATTGTGGGGAGAAAACTGAAACACCAGTTTTTTGTTTAAGGGTCCTTTAAACTTCTCATACAGATGCATGGACATTACAGTACTGAACAAGTCAGAAAGTGAATGATGTCTGATCTCTGATCTTCAGAATTACATTACTAAGACAATTTACAAAACACTTTGTAAACCTCATTGTGAACTTTTTAATATTATGTACATAATGAACAATGATGGTTAAATGGGTTCATACATGTATAAAAATGTTAACAATTTCTATGTCAATTTAACTTGGGATTATGCCAGACAAATTATTTGAATCTATTCATGTTTTCCAAAAAAAAACCTTATTCACAGGATTTCCCTTATTTCATGGTGCACATTGTACACTTTAATCAATGTAATTAGAAACTACTAGATACAGGGGGATTCTTTACATTAGCTATATCAAATAATAAACTTCTCTTTTACTATAAATACCCTTTGTCTTTTAAGATTCCATATACCCGGACAGCTAATAGCCTGTCTTAAAGTAAGGTTTCATGATACTTGTCCCAACTGCCTCTCAGTATTCACTACTTTTTTATGGTACCTTTTCAAGTTTTTATTAATTTAAATTGAGAGTGGCCTGTTAATATAAAAATTCAATGTAGTCTAATGGATCTTTCCAATTCAAACTCGCAGAGGACAACTTCAAGAGTAATATAGCTAATTCAATTTGGCAGAAATATCCTAAATCTTTGCTTTTCTTAAGTAAGTGCACAGGACTAGTTTTGGATATGTACTGTAATGTATCCATTTTATCAGCGTGCACTTAATCCCGGAGACAGGACACGGCATTCATTTATTCTAAAAAGGGGGGAAGTTTTTAATTTACTGTGGTGTGTTAATAAAAGCACACGGCAGAGAGACATGTCTTGAAAACTTAATGCAACTAGACTACTCATGACAGACTATTGGGAAAGTAGTGAAACACTGTAGTGTCCTTTCAAACTCAAGTTCTTTATATACCGTATGTGATCTTACAAAAAACATTTTGGTCCTTACTTTGATTTATTATTTTGTGAGTCATAAAGAAATAAACTGTTTCAATCGTACACTGACAAAGCTAATTTTTCACAGAAAAGGCTAAAAGCAATTTAACAAGGATGCAGTTAATATAGGAGTCTTATTTTAACAAATAAACACCCTGTAGGACACAGAGGAAAAGAGCTTTTCAAAAAAAATTCTTACTTTTTTCTAACAAAATCTTTGCACATAAGAGAACAAAAGTTAATAATGTATAAATGGGCATACGATGGTTCTGTAATATAGAACTAATAGTTTCTTGGAATCTGTGAATCTTTCCTCATCCTGGCCAACCGTTCGCTAACATAAGATCGGACATTGATCAGCGCCACATGCAAAAAACCCCATATTTTTACAAAAGACCGATACATGGAAAGCAGACTTTATCACAGAGTATATAGATGCAGGAAAAGGTGGTGTACCATGTTAGCCAGTCAAAATGTTTACATGTGGTATGAAGGTGATACCTTTATTGGCTAAGCTAAGATATTGCTATGATATCTTAGTTAGCCAATAAAGGTATCCCTTTACCCACTTTTGCTATTTTTTATTTCAAAAGGGCTACCCTGTAAACGAGAGTATATATAGAAATAGGATTTATACACCCACAGAGAGTGAAACTAGTGACTACATTTAATCAATATATACAAAAAAGAGAAGCCTAGTGCACATACAAGTAAATTGCTTTATGGGCATCTCAACCCCCAAAACTAAAATTGAACCCACTGCTGGCCCACTGTATAGTTAAAAAAAAAAACCCTTACCATACATCTCTATCCTTATGGTTCTCCTGCAGTGACTGTCCAGAAACTGAAGAGGGGAAGCTGTCTTCCAGTCAAAATGTTTCTTCCTCCTCGTCTTCCGGAAGGGATTTTTTAGTAATCTACATGGCGACTGGGGGAAGGAAGGGTGCCCTACAATATATTAAAAAAACTGTTTTAGGGTGGAGATACCCTTTAAATTGTATGTTACCATTGTATTGCGACTTAAAAAGCCTGCCCTTCTCTCTGGATAAATTAAAGCAATTAGTTCAATAACTTGGCCAAATTTTTTTAAGCCCAGCAAGCTAAGCTTCTATTTTTTGTATGTATTGAATAAAATTGGTCACTAGTTGCACTCTGTGTAGATGTATACTATCCCATTTCTATAGATATTTTGCTTGTTGCATTGGAGGTTTGCCAAGCCTCTTGGAAATGTATTCTCCATCCACAGTGGGTCAGTCATCAAATACAAGAGCTGGAGAGCTAGTCCCAAGAAAGCAAGCGAAAGAGCAGCAGGGACTTTTCTTCTCAAAAAAGGCAGTTTCTGAAATAAAGAAAACATTTGAGAAATATGCCTCCTAAGGTAAAAGTTTAAGGTTAGGACCCAGCAGAATAAAGCAAACCTTGAAGTTATTGAACTAATTGCTTTAATTTATCCAGAGAGAATGGCAGGTTTTTTAAGTCGCAATACAATGGTAAAGTAAAATAAAAGCAATTTAATTGGATGTGCACTAGGCTTCTATTTTTGTATGTCTATCACAGAGTATGTTTACTGCTGGGTGCTGCTAAAGTGTTGTAGTCACTGGTGTCTATATTCTATATACAAGTTGGAATAGGATTCATAGTGCACCCCATCTTGGAAAATACGTGTTTATTGTTATTGTTTTGGTGTCCGTGGAGCAAGAAAGTTAATACTGAGACCTTTATGTTGTTACGTATGATACATATGAGATACTTTTTATACCACTGAGAGTCTCAGCAGTAACTTTCTTTTGCTCCACACTTTTTAAACCTGAACTATGCATTTTTGTTTAGTTTGTCTGCAGGAGGTGTCATGGTACACGATACGTCACGTGTACAATAAACACTGTATTTCTAAGACTGGAGTGCGATGTGAATCCTGTTTCACACAGATACATGGAGATATTGCTTAGTTGAACTGAATGATTTGTACACAGCCTTTACAGGTAGTGTGTGTACCAGCTGTACATTCCATAGTGAATCCTGTAGTCTCCCTTGTCCACTCCCCTTATCGAGCAGTCACAAGTGGGTAAACTTTTGCTGAACCGTCCTTGGCAAAGCAGAGCAGAAAAAAATACTTCAAAGGGGAATAAAAAACATCTACAATTTCCACAGGTGAAAGACAGTTATCTGTAGAGATCCAGGTCTGAAATCTAATGTTACAGACGGATCTTTCGGATTTCGGGACTTTGGAGCGAGTTTTCGATTTTATTGAACGTTCAAGCTATTTTCGTAAATTCTTGAATTAGTCTCGAACGTCGTATATCCTAAATACGTCTGGAAACTCGAAATATTTTCCGTTAGTATAAGTTCCGTTTTCGGATTTTTGGGATTTTCCCGAGATATGAGAAACCCGAAAATGGAACGAAACCCCTCAGTTTTGGCCATCTCTAGTTATCTGGTAGAATTATAGAACCCATTTAGGCTCATTTATATTACTTCTTCGTTATTCTCCTTTTTAAAAAATGAACTGAAAAATAGAGAGGAGGCCCCATAAATGCAAGATCATAACATTTTTAAGGATGTGCTTAAAGGGTAACTGTGGTCCCAATACATTGTCCTCTATTTCAAGGATCTCTCTCATACCTTTCAAACAAGACTAGATGATGTGCCTAGCTTCTCTGGGTCTTATGTTAAAGTGAGAGGCGCCGGGCATTGACATCATCCGATGCACAGAGGCTGGTGCGAGGATGCGGATCGCACGGCCGCCGGACAAGGTAGGAGAAACATTGACTTGCACAGGGACACACTTAAGTGGCAAATACATACAATACGAGTAAAACCTTCTTTATTTGTGAATACAGTATGCACAATAAAGAAGGTTTTACTCTTATTTGTAAATATTTGCAACTTAAGATGTTTGAAAAAACAAACTCCCAGCAATAAAGCATGCTGGGAGTTGTAGTTTCCAAACATCTTAAGTGGCAAATACTTGCAAATAGGGGTAATCCTCCTATATTTGTGCATACAGTTAGCACAAATAAAAAGGTTTTACTCTTATTTGTAAGTATTTGCAACTTAAGATGTTTGAAAACACAACTCCCAGCAATAAGCATGCTGGAGTTGTAGTTCCAAAACATCTTTAGTGGCAAATACTACCCCCGGTTTTATACTCGAGTCAGTGTGGTTTTACTCCTTTTTTACCTAAAACTAGGTACCTCGGTTTATACTCGGGACGGTTTATACTCGCGTATGTATATATGTATTCATAGAGATTAAATATACCAATTAAACTAGAGATTAATTATTTACAATAATTTTGGTCAAAAATTTCTCTCTTTAATAAAAGGAGCAACACTGACTGGTAATAACTGCAGGGTTAACCTAGATTCCAATCTTCACAGTAAAACATTTAGAAAGTATTATGTAAAAATCGACCTCAATCCTGATCAGATATAAGGTAAACATGAAAGGTGAATGAATTGAACATTTATATCTTTACTTTAAATTAGAGAAAAGCAGGAAGACCTGAGACACAGCCTTAAAGAGATTTAAGGCCAAAAAAAAAATTACTTGACCTTCAAGAATACTTAAATATAAAAGCTTTAAAGGGCATCTATACCGAAAAAAGGTGATTTGCCCCCTATTTCTTTAGTATACAATGTAAAATTCTTATATTTCAGCTGCAATCAAGTTCCTTGCTCTCAAAAACTAACACAAAACAAACTTTCGGGAGCTTTAAGTAATTTATGGGATGTTCAAAAAAACAAAAAAGTCTGTTGTTATAAGAATGAAAGTTTAACAATAAATTGAGTTTAGATAATTCCCTATCTAATGAGTCCCAGAAATATATTTTTCTCCATAGAAATTATTTTAGTTACTATATCTGTGTTTGTTGGTGCCTCTACTTCCCTAGATACTTTGTTAAGGTAACGCTGTGAGCCAAACCTTCATTTGGCACTACCTCATTTGAATGGTGCTTATATCACCAGTGGCAAAGAAAACATGGAAATCATTTGAGAGAGGAAGCATCAATGACTGAAATTGTAGCAAGGTATTAGAATTCAAAAATGTAAAAAAAAAAAAAAAAAAAAATGCAGATCCTCATTACCATACATTGGGAATAATCTAAACTTTATTTATTTTTTTTATTTATTAAATTGCCTACTCCATAAAGGGGTAACATATGTTAATGAAGGAGAGAATGTGGAAGCGTTAATCCCCACCCTACCCTTCAGGCTTCTGGGCAGGGGGGAAAGAGGGTGTTGTGACGTCACATGGGGGTGGGGCGTGATGTCATGTGGAGCATGGCCAGCATTCTAGGGGGTGGTGGGAGGTGGGGTTGGGAGGAGTTGGGAGGAGTAGGTGGTGTTCCGGGCAAGGCCGTAAAAACTAGGGTGACTGAGGAGACTCAGTTGCGTGAGTCTGGGTGGTCTGTGGGAGTGCAGGAGACCCAACCCAGAATGATGGAGACTCCCGGACAATCCGGGAGAGGTGGGGTACCTGTGGGAGGGGCAGCAGAAAGCAGTTAGTTACTGTATAAGTAGTGTGCCCCTGTTTAGGAACCAGCAATAAATTGGGTTATGGACTTATTGAGGAATGCAACCAATAAATGGGAGATAGGGAGCATTATTGGTGTATGTGAAAGGAATGAACATTAGGTAAAATGTAATTTTTTACGTAATTTAAATCACTTTACATAAAAATACACCCCACCCCAAATATATTTTTGGTCATGTTCTAGTTGGATGAGGTAGCACGTGCTTGTGCTGTATTAATAATACATTTCTTTACGTATATGTTATGCGCTTCTTCAAAAACGTTGGTAGCTAACACAGAAGGAATAGAGAAGCGGCAACCACTTTTTTCAGATTTACCTAATACTGTTATATGTTTACTTTACCATTACCCTCCGGGCAAACACCAAACGATCTTAGATTCAGATTTTTATTCTATTTATGTTCCTTGTATCTACTTCGTATGATTAAGCCACAAACAGTAGTCATGGTGTTCTTTTAGAGCACCGGACGCTAGCACAATGCATTCTTCCTAAGAATGTAAATATCCCAACTTTAATGGAGCGGATAACCAGAATTTTCATTGGATCCTCTTGTTCTTTCCGCGGCAGAGATAGTTTTTTTTTTTTTATGAACCGGGGTTTACTCTGCCTCTACCCCTCCCCCTCCCACTTAGTTGGTTGATATATAGGAGCGTAAACAAAACCTTCTGGACCATAGTGTATGCTACATACGGACGAATACAAAACCTGATAACTATGGAATGGGTTTAAAGTGGCATGTAGACCCCCCCCGCAAACTGATATTCTGTTATAACCCACCAGAATGAGGGTACATATCGTAGTGTGAAAAATCACTTACTACTCCAGTCCAAAGGTACGGTAGTTGTCATTGTCGACACAAAGGAACAGTCTCGACTTGGAATCTGGTGTAGTCCAGGGAGACCAACCTTTTGTGAGCCAGTCCTGATCGGCAGAGGCTTCTTCACTTTTATGTTAGTCTGGAGTACCACACCCCCCAGTCATCCCAGACTATATTCGATCTGATGTCGACCCTCCCATGTCTCCCATCGCACTGAGATAAGTTTGACACTGCCAGGCAGCCTTCTTCCCACCTCCCTCCCTCACGCTACCCTACTTCGATTTTGTCTCCTCCCACCCAGCTCAAAAACGCTTTTGATGGTAATGTACTGCTCCCCCACCAGCCCCAACCGCAATTTCACATATTATTCCACAGAATGTCTACCCACTATCTTTCACTTTAACAGCCTATCTCACATTAGCACGGTAACTGAAACTCCCACGAGCCCGACAGCTCCGTACGGCTTGGCAGCTTCAGCCAATCACGGACACGATGCCGTCACGCAAGGCCCCATGCTTGCAATTTCCGTGCATCAGTTAGAAGCGAGGCTAGTGCTGGTGAAAGGAAGAGACATGGTAAGTAAAGATCAGGGCCACTTTCTGTGAGTAATTAGCTAATGCGAGGTTGGAAGGCCGTGGGCAGGGTGCAGTTACTATATATCTAAACAGTTTTCAACAGAAGGATAGTGGAGCATAGCACTTTAAGAGACCTTAACCACAATTTTACACATTAATATGCAGTACAATATTGTTCAGTTTTCTATGACAGATTATGCAAATGGAAACCTATAATTAACTGCCCAACCACCACTGTATCATTTGTTTTGTTTTGATCTGCACACCTATTTCTATTAGAGATCCATCTAAAACTCTTATATTTCAGATGTCAATCAAGTTCCTTGCTCTCAAAAATCAAAACATTCATTCTGTCGTGGAGTAGTTGTACTGTAGTGGAACGGTGACAGAGTTTTGACAGTTGGAATGCTGTATGTTGTGGTGCAAAAACCAGAAGAAAATTCTACCACACCAGGTGGGATATTTCAGCCAATTGCACGTGTCTTTAGTATGCAGTGCTATCACGGCGCCAAAATGACAGGAGCGCAAAAATGACAAGAGTGGATTGACCTGTCGCTTTTTTTATTGATAGTTGTTGGTGCAAATGATAGGGTCAAAATGACCCATGTGTAACCATTGCCCAACCTGGCCAATAGTACAGGACACGTTTTGTACCTTGTATTACAGGAGTCTTTAAAGATATTTAAAAATGAAGTGGGGTTCCATCATAGAAATATCACTTAGATGGTTCTATGTACAAACATATTTAACTGGGATTCATTTTAAATTACAACATTTATAGTATAAATAAAATTAAATGTTAGAATACGCATATTACAAATAAATTACCAGAGCTTCCATTTTTGAAATGTCATGAAAACGTGCAACTAATCTAATATTGTGAAATGTTTTTAAGTGTTTCAAGGGTTGACAGATATTTTGTATGTTCTACAATATGTTTGAAATGGCAAAAATCAGCTTCTTTCTCACAGACACAATTAACAGAAATATATTCGCAAAAGTAATATACATGATATAGAGCAGAATAGAATGCAGCAGCACTACTAACAATGAGCGGCCAGGGTATCCTAAGAGAATGGCCTCTCTTTAAAACATGTTGATGATCCTCACATTGTCCTATGAATTCATTACTGGATGCCTGCTAGTGCTTGGATGCCTCATGGAAAACTGCAGCAATGTAGAGGCCTGTACTGAGCCGTATTGAGCGCTGGCATGCTCAGAAGAGGCAGCTAGGGGAATAAGCATTCAGTCATTGGCTGTGATGTCAAATGTCAAATCCATAACTGACAGTTGTTAAGAAGAACCAGGAAGCAGAAACAGGGACAACGTGATATTTTGCAGGATTTCAGGTTTAGACTTATATATTTCACATTTGAAAATATACCGTTTAGGGTTTTGGTGGGTGTGATTTACCTGTATGTAAGTTTTCATTTCAGAGCTGGACTTGCCCTTTAAGTTCATATAAAGAAAGATAAACATGGAGCCACACACCCAATATACTTGCGATAGAAAAGCTTTAATACATGTAGGAAAAATGTCTGCCCACACAATATGCGGTGTTTCGAGAGACGCAGCTCTCTTCTCAAGATATGGGCAGCATATCTTGAGAAAGAGAGCTGTGTCTCTCGAAACATCGCATGATGTGTGAGCAGACATTTTCCTACTTGTATAAAAGCTTTTCTATCACAGTATATTGGTGTGCGGGGCTCCATGTTTATCTTATATACAAACAGAGAAGATAATCAATGCACATTCCTAGGCCCCATACAATTCATATTATCTGCACATGGCATACTTTACAAAGGGGTTTTAGTATACATTAATATCACATGAATGAAAAGCCTTCCAACCACGTCAAGGTAACCCCAGTCGGAAAGTCCTAACCTTAATACATTAGCAAAACTTTGCACTCTACTTGCGTACTAGATCATAGCGATGGAGAATATATTAAAGGCATAGAACCTTCAATAAAGGGCAGTGTTGGGGGTGCTATTACCACATGAAAGCTTGACCACGATTAGAATAAATTCAACAATAGAAGGCCTGTGGGAGCAATTTAATTTTGTGGAAGTGCTACTGATCTGGTCATCATCATTATCCAAACAAAAAAACATTAATCAATGCACATTCCCTGGTCACATACAATATCATATTATCTGCCAAATTGCAATATATATAAACAACATAGGTATATCTATACACGTCATAAAAAATCTGATGCTGAAGTTCAATAATGTAGTAAAAAAACACACTATTTAAATACTATAGGGAGATATAAGGCATTGCAAATAATATTGCAAATAAGGAATGGAGACTTTTAATGGCGAGCTTAGGAAATCTACCACCTACTTAGAGGCTTTAACAGCATTCTATGAGCTAAATGCAAAACCAGAGAGCCAATTCAGAACTGTTTTGGCTTACTGAGGCCATAATTCGTTTGACATGCATTTTTCTTGTTTATGAAGCAAAGTCATGAAGCAAAGTTTTGCAAAAATCTATTTTTAGATCATGAAATATTTTTAAAAACTTCCAGTAGTCTTGTGTCTTAGATAACTTAACCACTGGGTCATATTACGTTTGGGGCTAGACAATTGGACATCTAATATGGCCAGCAAAATCAGTAGATTAATAACTCTTTTAGCCTTTTAATGTTCATGAGTGGCATCAACCAATGACATGGCAACCAAAACAATAGAACAGTGGAGACCAGAGGATCAGAGAGCATGAGGAAAGACCTAGAAATAGATGGTAGGTATTAGGGAAATGGGAATTAGAAACTGGAAGCATAAGCGAATGGTTATAACACTGAGAAACAAGACAAAGTCCACTGTGCTGGAAGAAAAATGACAACCAAGATGGTATAGAACAATATTACTGACTATATATTACTAACTAATCAGAACTTATGTAACAGTGCACAAAGATAAAAATATAAATGGTTTCTATGGAAAGGGCATTCTATTTCAAAAACAGATTGTGCAAATACAACAGTTTTATTGAATTTTGCTTGGGCTATTATGTTCTCCCATTTCTTTTATCATGTATTAATTCTCTCTTCTCTTTGCTTTACACTTAAAGAAAATTGTTTGAGTTTAAAGTACACACGTAAATATGAAAAGTGAATAGGAGTATTTAAAGTAGAGACATTATTTTATAAGTGGTGGGTTTAATTAGAAACATGTTTTAATACTCAACTTACCTACACATGACTCAACTTCTAATGATTCTCCCAGAAACATTACAAATGTCTCCCTGACAGCCAAGAGCTAAAACCCACAAAGCAATGAAATCATTATGGTACATTAGCACAGGCTAGATTAAGACAGAGGCAGAAGTAAATATTGTAATTAAACCAAATACAAAGTGAATGTCATCGAAACTAAAGAAAACTATACCAAAAAGTTCCAGTGCACTCAGAGTTTTGTTTTTTTTTAAATCTTTATTGTGTGTAAATAAACAGCCAAATGGTTTTACCCGAGTGTCTTGATAAGGGCCCACAGTGTCGGGCGGGATGTGTGGGGCCCACCTGGAAATCTGAGACAGAGGCCCTCTAACATTTCATATCAATATTATCACTCATATCATATCTATCTTACTCCACTATTATTGGTTACTAAAGTGTTTGCTAAAGCTGGGTTACACGCATGAATGAGAAAGGGACGATTTTGCAGATCCTACGGAATTTCCCCTTTCTCCGCATGTGTGTACTGAAGTGTTGCTGTCAACATCTGTTTAGTTTTCCTCGGATGCGTTCGGCCCCCTGTACTAAAGTATAGAGAGCCAGCATGGTCGTGGGGAAATGTGTCCCGAATTTTCTCCCTAAAATGTGCCAATAAGGGCTTTATATGATAAACCCTTATGGTGCAACTGGAACTTTTTGATATGGGATATGAAGACAATCATCTGGTGAGCAAAGCACAAAGGGGACCAATGTGCCATATATATATATATATACATAAGGCTATGAAAGTAGATTGAGAGAAACAGTGGGATATATCCTTATAATAATCTCTCATAGCAAGTTCTTTATAAGAATATAATAATACATTTCAATGGGGAGGTGCAGTGGCGAGAATATATATCATCAGTCACTCAGTGATGTCACTGAGTGACTTCCTGTATTCCACTGCTCCCCATTTCTCTCTCCCTGCCTGTTATTAGTAATGTAGATAACAAGCCTGTTTGAGGGGTGGAGACAGTGTGCTTGTGCTGGATTTTTCTTTTTTTTTACCTTATGTATTATATGGAATAATACGCTACCTACAAAATAATATACGGATATACTTCACCTCAGAGTTCCCTGACCTCTATAAAAACACTCAGTCTAACGACCTTGTGCTTTTATATGGTCAGGGAACTCCTCGGTGGAGTAATCTCTATATTACACTGTAGATAGCTTATTATCCCTATATATTATTACACTGTTTTTCCTATTCCCTTTAAACAACGCCTGCGAGGAAATAACTTTATTGCTTCTAATACTGTTGTTTTATAGTAAAGTAAACCAACCAAAACAATACATCATCAGTTAAAGGGAATGATGACGATAGTGAAATCACAAAAGGTGAAATTTAGACAAAGAATTGTGGAGGAAAAATGACATAATGAAAGTAGGTAGTATATGAACTATAGACACGTTGGGTATAAAGTTTATAAATACGTTTTTGTAAATAATGTAAATTTAAAAGTGCTATTAATAAACAAATAAAATGTAATGTATTATTGTAACGTTTATTATTTAAGTTGTTGTATGTGACCTAAACAAGAGAGCAATTATGGGATACTGGTGTTCTCTGTTGTAATAAACTTCTCTCTCTGGTTACATACTCAGGATTTTGGGATATCAATACAAGGGAGATACCAGCATCATGATAATGGTTTCTATACATCTCTAGATCATATTAAAATATGATTGTCTTAACAGTCAAAGAATTTTCAAGGTTAAGTCTTTAGCTGAAATTGTTTAGATCAATTTATAATTTTGACCAACTGACAATCTCTAAAGCTACGTACAAACGTGGGACACAGAGCACAACGCGGTGGGTGGAGACTGCAGATTACCAAGGACTCCCGACCAGCCACACATGTGAGACTTCTCCGAAACAAACTGTTTGTCGTGCATGTGTCCCCCAATCAGGCATTGTGCACTATAGCATGTCCTGTACATGTCTTTGCTATTTGTGTATCAAAAACATTTAACAT
Organism: Hymenochirus boettgeri; assembly: GCA_019447015.1. NCBI lineage: Eukaryota > Metazoa > Chordata > Amphibia > Anura > Pipidae > Hymenochirus > Hymenochirus boettgeri. Next base: position 50,390,714 of record CM033470.1, on the reverse strand, counting down.
TTTAATCAAGAAAAGAATTTACTTATGGAGGTCATACATGCACCAATCCCGATATCGTACGATAGTATGTTGGTGTAGGGTGATCAGACAGTTGTATGATTCCTTCCCACTAAAGACAGGTGCAGTGCTAATGAACTTTATTGCAGTGTGAGTAGCTACAATCTATTTGCTATTCGATTGATCAGACGATCGGGATTGTTCAGTGTATGAGCCCAATTACTCATTGAACATCCATTTTCAAGTCACACATTGAATAATATATCTTTTTCTAAAAGAAAATACAATACAAACTTTGTACCTTATCATGACTTAGGCCTATAACTGAAAATTGGACCATTTTGTTTGAAAGGGGCCTGGTCACTGCCTAGGCTCCTGCTAGTGCAGCCCTCAGCCTGACACAGTTGGACACAGAAAATTACCAAGTGTAAGAAGAAGTAACAAAATATTTAACATGCGTAAGTTACGTTTATTAACCTAAAAATGTAACATGTAACACAATTCATTTTGAATTAAACTTTGAGTCTGAAAACGGTGTTCAATCTATTGTACATAGGACCCACTAATACATAAAAAAGTGCTAAAAAATATTCAGATTGCCCTTTAAATTGAAAAAATCTCATAATGTAATGTAGCTAGTTTCCCTGCAATTCTGTCAGAGTTTATTTGAATCCCAGCTAGCTTTAATACATTTTGTCGGTACAGACTGTTATTTGCAGTTAGGGCACTCCCAGCATGCTTTGCTTCCGCTCAGTCTGGAGCTCGTCTCTATACTTTGTACATGTTTCCTTTGTGTCGGTTCATAATTCATTGTGGTTACTGGGCATCATCTTGGTTTTATACCTTAGGGTCAAGTCTTTTTCAACTTCGCTTGCTGCTGTGGATAGCGCACTCCTAAGGGAAAGTAAACTCCTTCCACAGACTGTGCCAAATTGTCAGTCAGATTATCCATGCCTCGTGTGTACAATGTTCATTATAGCCGTGGGTGGAAGGACACGTTTGAGACTGTGAAGACACTGAATTAACACTGCAGGATTCCTTGAAAAGTGAACAGGGAAGGTCAAACACATAAAAGGTCACAAACATAAAAATATTTGATAAAGGAGAATAAAAGCTGCACGTACATGAAATGGATGCTCCACCCTCAACCCCCTTTTGTATTGAGACAATCCCCTTCCAACGAATCCAAAGCCTAGTACACAAGTGAGACAAATCTCATATGCTTCAGGTTTCCCCACACAGGTTATAATTGATGCCAAAATAATGTTTGTAGACCATTCACCGGACATTTATCAATGTATGTATGAGCTATAGGGTCTTCCTATTTAAAGAGGTAATAAATTATGTAGGATAAACAGGATTGAGGCACACAAACAAAGTAGAACTATAGTGCATATCATTTTTTTTCAAAAACAGTTAAAATGAAAAGCACCTGGAGCAGGGAGGTAGGATTGTTACTTTCTAACTCCCAATATCATTCCTAGGAGGAGCAGCAGCTTCTGCCAGTCTTGCTGAGTGCCTTATCATTCTCTTTAATACAGGAAGGCCCAGGGCACTAACCTGGCAGACGAAAACTGTATGTGCTGTATCTTCTAAATTAAACAATATTGGGAGGTAGGAATAATCAACCATCCTTGCCCCAGGTACTTTTCATTTTTAAAAAAGTAAATTTTTACAGTATAGTTTTCCTTTAATCTTGTTGTTTTATACATTTTAAATTGTTACGTACTGGTTCTCCAACTTTTGTAAATGACCTACACCAATAATGTACTTCAAATGACAACTACATAAAAATGCAAACCTGTTTTTTAGCTCACACCCATTATAGAAAAGAATGCTTCTTTGCTTTCAACATTACTCCGAGATTACACCTACACAGACATACATGTATGTGAGATACACTAGCTTTATTTGGAAGCAAAGGATCATGGACCTGGGCCCCTTGAGTAATATAATGGATAGTATTATAAAAGACAATTTTAAGAAAAAGAGTAAGCCTTTAACTGTGATTATACCTATGAAGATGGTAAGATTCCCTTCACAAGGCGTCTTTGGATTCCAGATTAGTAGTGTGCCTTTAAGACCTCCAGGTTTGTGACTGCAAACATTTCAGGGATTTGTCTCACAGGTTCCCCTTGCATATAACCCAATAGCCAGATGTTCACAGATGTCAGTGTACAGTCAGGTGAGAATATATGAAGGAGCCTTTTAGAAACAGAGAAAAAACAGCAAAATGTCTTCTAAACTACCTGAAAAAAAAATGATTACAGAGAGGATTTTATTTATTTAAATTAAGAAAACACACAAAAGATTAAATATACTTAAAGAACAAATGGCAGTTATCTGACAGTTTGAGCACCCTCCCCTCTGGTCCATTCTACCTCTCTGCGTGCGAAGTACAAAAGATAGAATACATGCCATCTGCGGCTTACTGACTTATATATGGTCATGGAACTCCTTATGACTTCTAATATCCCTAAGTTTTACAATAGCTTTAATTTGTTACAAGCAGCTCAGACAGAAGAACTCATTTGCTCACAGTTCCTCTAAAGAGTCACAGTAAAGCCAATCGTGGCAAGGAACGGTTATATATATTTGACATGTCACAATTGTACTTAGTGATACAGGAGAAATCAGAATGCACAAACTGCAAAGATACTCTGAAGATGCCTAATAGACCCAGTCCCTTGTCACCTGTTGCTGTTGTTGCGAGCTGATTTGAGCATGCACATCAGCAGTAAGGCGCTTCACTGTCACGGCTGTCGGCTATTGGCTGTGACATCATTGGCGCACCATAGACTGGCAGCCGCGACCATGGAGAAGAGTGGAGAAGCATAGGAAGCGGCAGGGACTGGGTCTTGTAAGTTTCTTCAGAGGCATCATTGAGGAAGGTAAATAAAACAAAAGAGGGGTTAGGGGGGGTGTTGTAAACCCACATATATTTAAAATTGAGTTTTATGACAGGACATGCCCTTTAAATTGGGAAGTAGAGATACAAAGATGATTATTTCAGTTTAGAAAGAATTAACAATTATATGTTCCTGTTTGTTAAATTTAAAATACCAGAAGTGCAGTGACATTTTTCAGTCAAATCTTTCCTAAAAAAAAATTACACCTGAGACAAAAAGATATTGTATATATGTTTGGGTGTTACGCTGTGTACAACTTTCTAGCACATTTGGGGTGACAATCTAAAGTTTGTAGAGGTGTCTGCAAGCTTAATAAAGCTACTGCCAGATCTCTAAACAATATCTGGGAGCAAAACACATTGTTCTCCGATACTACAGTGGTCTCTCGATTTCTCCCTCTCCTCATAGTAGAAAACAGCAGCTCGGCTACTGGCAAGCAGTCTGTCTATAAGGGATCATTAGATAAATCCCATTAGAAGCTATTGTCTAACATTTGGGAAGGAGTATGGAAAATGCTGGTGTCTTCGGAAGTGAAAACTGGACTAAGGGCTCATTCACCACTAGGGATGAATCTTTGTGTTTTCGAGAACATGCGTTATGAAAATGCAGATATCTGCCAATACCAATCAATAATCTGTTGGTGGCTATTTAAAAAGACACTCGGATATTTTGGCCCATTAAAGGAACCAGGACCAGCAGGAAATTACTTTCAGCATTTTGTCCCTATACCAAATACTGGCAACATGCATGTGTCACATTGTGCTGAAATGTTGGACCTTGTGTACTAGCCCTCTTTTCCTGAACAACAGATACTGTAGACCAATCATTATGATCGATGATGTGTCATTCAAGAATTAAAGAGAAACTACCAATCTGTTATCCAACTAAAAAGTCTGGCCTGGGTGATCGATTGGCCCAAATTATTACCCTGTGTGTCATATGGTAAAGAGTTTAAACAAACTAAACGAACTTCTACTTGTCTGACTACATTGCTGAAACATTTTTCTTCAGAATCTATCACTGTGGAATGCTGCTAAGTGCCAAACAAACAGTCTGAATTAAAAGAGAACTGTGTGGTATAAAGTTAAGAAAAAGTAAATAATATCCTATTTTATGGAGCAAAAGATTTATCTCTTTGTATATATTAGTGCTTCAATTTATAAGCATGCCAATAAGATTAATTTGTACTTAAAACTTCATGCAACAGTATTACCAGTCATTTTGCCCATAGTTTGTACAGTCTCAAAAGGACAAAATAAGGACAAAATAAGTAAATTTCTTTCACAAAGTAATCAAAAAAGGTTTACATTTAAATAAGAAAAGCTTTGTGTTCTAGCGTTGGTAAATAATTCAGGGAGTTATACATTTACCTTGACAGTGTTCAGATATATTTACAGTGTAGATCCCTTTAAAACATCTTCAGTGCTTAAGAAATTCTCTCCGCATGGTAAAATAGCCATCTCACTTTTATCTATGCCATCAGTTTGATTTTCCCTCCTGGCATGTAGCAGCAATACACAACTAGTTTTATTAAGAGCCAACAGTGAGGAGAGATTCGTGACAGCAGTCACTGTGTTTCTCAGATCATCCTCATAGGGCACAGAGCTTGGCCTCTCCAGTGAGTCTTCTGGAATGCTCACTTTGTTTCTTTGCAGTAGGTTCTGTTAGAAAAACAACTCTGGATTCAATATAAGGACCTATGAGGATCTCAACTCCTTTGTTATGGCATTTATCACTGGGGAAACTGCACCAAATGTTTGATCCAATATAGAGATAAGCAAATGTTGCTTAGTGATCTGTGAAAAAAACAACACAAAGGAGCTTTAAGTTAATTTGTATATTTTGTAAAGAATGAAACATAAAAACTGCTGTGCCAATGTAACCACCCAGTTTATTTCCACTAATATTATTAAGAAAACAGACGTTATAACAATTGTTTCTCTTGCAGGTTTTAACATTGCACACTGGGTTTATTAACCCTCTAAGCCGTCCGAATTATGCCTGTCCCAAAACTTTAAATCATATTACAGACAAGAAAGAAACATAAAAACGCAAATGTGCCTCTGTCTGTTGTTTCCTCATGCAGAGGAAAGCAAATTCAAGGTTTTCGAGCTTGAGGTTGCAGGAGTGTACTGTCAATACAGACAGAAAGAATTTCAGGCCAAGACTACATGCTGCTAAAAACAGGAAGTGTTACCCTTTTCAGCACCATAACTTTTGACAGACTGCACTTAGAAATATGATCCAGGGGTCATTTTAAAAGTATAACTGCAGACTTTTAGTTAACCCTAACTCATTCAGAGACCGCACTCGTCCTTTAAAGTTTGACAGAGTAAAGTTTCAGAGTGTACCTTAGAATGCATCACTTTCCAGTCTAAATGATAATGCAAAACAAACACAAATTACTATTTTACTAGTTAACTATTTTAATTGTCAATTAACTTGTCATGTATTGTAAAATTACTAATTAAATTCTAGTGTAAATCTTTAAAGGGCATCTGTACTGAAAATTTACAGTTGCCATAGAGTAGGATAAAATATATATCAAATATGCAGCTTTTCTGCTGGGTGACAACTTCAACACTCCCTCCGAGTCTGTCCATGACACTCCTCCATCTATAACAGTCGCTCACGCGTTCTATGTAGAGGGAGGCGGGATGCCTGTCATACGCATATTATGGCATATTCTACAGCTCATCGCTTGTCTAACATTGCAGAACAGGAAAAAGTAATATTCTCTACTATTTTTATTGCAAATATAAATTCCAAATTAAAATCCAGCTCCTTAGTTTGAAGCCTTTGAAATCCCCTTGTGCAAGGGGCATATATTTAAAATGTACTATAGACCCCACTCAGTCTTTTTTAGACTACTGTATGGCTCTTGTCCCGATTTTATGCAGTAGATATGGCTCAGGGCTGCAGGGATAGTCACATAACTACAAAGGAAACATCTCCAGACAAAGTGGACTAGTCTACTCTCAGTTCAATGTTTGTCTAGTTATATTAAGGGAAGTTCAGTGCAAATACATATGCTTTTCAGAAAAAAAGAGCAGTATTTTCATCCCAATGACCTAATCTGCCCATTCAGCATTTTGTCTGTGTATAAATAAATGCTTGAAATACTGACTTCCTGTTTGCAGGACCCCTAATAGAGACCATTATGGTCTTTCCCGTGACCCAGCGCTCGGTTGATTCAGTTGCTCAGTAGAGATCTGAGTGGTGCATCCTGGAAAAAAGAGGACCGTTACTGAACCTAAAATGTCAGCTCACTAATGTCAACGAGGAGTAGCAAGGGGTAGTAATTCAACTGATTTTTTTCAAAATGGAAGAGAATATGTAGAATATGCATTACACTAACAATTTAACAAATATTGAGAATTTCCTCTGAACTGTCCCTTTAAAGCCAAAACATTAAATTTGACCTTTTGTAACATTCTTTTTTACATGTCAAACATTGAAACTGGCATAGACGCAGAATACTACAATACACTGCAACTGAAGGACAAGACCACTACAAAATGTATTACACAGAGATGCTATCTTAATCTAAAATAGTTTTTTTGATAAAAACAGAGAAAGTTACTGGTAGAAATGTAAGAAAACAGACAGCGTTGGTTTAAAAGAAATAAGCACATGACTGTGTCGGGTTATAAAACTCATTTTGTTAAATGCTTCACTTACGATACACAGATTTACTGATTTTATGCCAATCACCAAAAAGTCATCAACAACACGTTGCCATATACACTCTCAACAATGCATTCAGTTGTTGGGGAAGGAATGATAGGCTCTGAAATGTTGGGGAAAATATTGCATTCATAATCATCCAAAGTGAAACTAAGCCCTCCTGTAATAAAAAATTATGAAAAAAAAATTAAATTAAAAAAAATAATTAATAACCTTTAGGCTAATATACATTTTCTTTACATATAACCCGATATTGTGCTGTGTGCTGATGATATTTACACTGAAATTTCTTTATAGCAATACGACATTGTAAAGTTTATTTCTTCCCAGTATGCAGAGCTCCTAGTGCCTACCCCCTTCTAGTTTTACAGTCTGGACATGCTCAGTTGGCTTGACCCAGGGAGAGAGCTGTTTCTCAGTTAGCTGTTTATATCCCTCTGTATGAGGGGAAGGAGAAAATGATTTGACTGTTTAGTGGAAAGTGTTTGTCGTAATGCTGAATTGTTTACATTGTTTTAACTATATTTTTTTGCAGGTAAAATAAGATTAAGTTTGAACAGGATGAAGCAAAGCAATGAACAAATATTTTATATTTTTTTCTAACTAACGACAAAGCAACAATGTATGTGTTTAAAAGATGTCACTATATTAGAAAAAAATGTTTTTAATCATTTGGGGGATTATTAAAAACCAAGTAATTAAAAAGCTTTTGCCAAAAGAAGGGCACTCATGCCCTTCTTTGGCAGTTCTTAACTGTGGTCCCAAATCTGCAGAAAGAGCTTTCCCAAGTATTATTCCATATACTTTATATTTATTTAAAAATAATCTTATACTGTACTAACCTACAGCCACCAGGTGGCTCACAACATTGGGGTGTGCCTCAGGGTGTGGGGGGCGATTCTTGAAAGAATCCGGGGGTTACTTGTTAAAGTATTATAGCAAAAATACTTTCTGCAGATCTAATCTACATTATTTTGATACCACAGCTGCCCTTAAAAATCTTTTTTGCCATTATAAAATGAACCAGTATGTGTATGTAGCTCTATCAGTTAGAGTAGTAAAATAGAAGTATATTTATATAATGTGTTATTTAAACTGTTAACATGTTATTGCTGATAGTAGGCTGCATCTGATGGAAACATGTTACAGTTTGATTACAAAGACCCATGAGTGCATTCACTTTATCTTTATTATTTATCGAACTTTTGGCACCATGGCAAGAGTTTTTTGAGGAGTTCAAAGCTGAGAGCCGAGTTTGTCATGGCTGCCTCTTAGCAATCACAGATGCGGCTACTCATCTGCCCCCTGTTTGAAATTTCTGTCAAACGGAGTCCGGAAGACACCGCAGAGACAAGGGCTGTAAGTATAAAAGATTATTTTTTTGGAAATCTAACCCAGCGGTTGGGGGTGGCATACAAGCTTTAAAAGTTTTTATTTAAGGTGGATACTATATAATAGAAAAAATGTGAACATATGTGAACATTTGATGTTAGCCACCAAAGTGCTGATTTTGATACATTTTAGAATTCCTTTCACACAAAAATCATTTTTCTGTAACGTATTTATTGCTGGCTGTATTAGAAAGTTTTGTGTTAACATTTTGTGACTCATAAGAAACCTGTTGTGTTATATCATTCATACATGGGATTAGTCTCTGGATTAATCAGTGTATTTCATAGATATATGAATTGATCAATATTGAATGTAGAATCAATTAAATTGATCGATTGTGCAATTATCTGTTTCATTTAAAGAGCAAGTCCAGCCCCAAAATGAAAACTTACATACAGGTAAATCACCCCCCAAACCCTAAATGGTAATAGTTTGAAATCTGAAATATAGAAGTCTAACCTGAAATCCTGCACAATCTGTTTCCCTGTTTCTGCTTCCTGGTTCTTTCAGTTAGCAACTGTCAGTTATAGATTTGACAGTTAACATCACGACCAATGACTGAATGTTAATCCCCTGTCTGCCTCTTTGAGCATGCCCAGGCTCAGTATAGGTTACTAAATTGCTCAGTTTCCATGAGGCATCCAGAAGCATAGCAGGATACAGTAACGAATTCATAGGACAAACTATGATATATCAACATATTTTTAAAGAGACCATTCTTTCTAATAGATGTTTTTATGAGATTGGCCTTTAAAAATCTATTTTTTTATTTTAATTTAAATTGCACTTGAAGGCACAGGGTGGAATGTATGACATTGTCATGGCTACTAGAAACAAAAAAAACTCACTTTCTTCTTACCTCATTTAGTAATATTGTGACCCACAAAAGATAAATTAAAGGCATGGATTTAATTTGTCAAAGAGCTACTTTAACCTTTAGTATACTTCTAGCAAAAGGACTGCACACAGTATATCTATTTTGTAGACGGTGCTTAACCCACTATTGCTGAACCTGGTGTTGAAAGTATTTTGTAAGAATCCTTTTACCCTTCAAACTTTGTCAACAAAGTAAGCCATCTTTGCATAAAGGGTATCTCCACTCATATTTTCAAGGTTTGGTAATCCAGTTCTATTGAAGAACGGGAGGGGGGTAAAGGAGCTGTGCCTTACCTTCCATCCTTCAATAGAACAAACAGGAGACTGGTGAGAAGTTAAGAAACTTACCCGCTCGCTCGCTCCCTCGCGTGTAGTCTGAAAGGTCCCGACGCGAGCCTTGTCTTCTAATGCGCAATAAAGACAAGGTCCGTCGGGACCTGTCAGACTAAGCGCGGGGGACGAGCGAGCCGGTAAGTTTCTGTAACTTCTCACCAGTCTCCTATTGAAGAACGGAAGGTAAGGCACAGCTCCTTTACCTCCCGTTCTTCAATAGAACTGGATTACAAACCTTGAAAATATGAGTGGAGATACCCTTTAACATTAAAGACAATTATACTCACATTCCCCTGGTCCCCCTCCTTTCAACATTTGAAGAGTACCCAGGATGGGACCTAAACCGTAGGAATGCCTGAAAAAACTTACTAGAAGCGCTCCTCTGTTCGCCCGCTCCTCTTTAGCCAATGGAAAGACAAGCTATGCAACAAAGCGCGTCTTTCCAATGACCCCATTGTGTATTGTCATCACAGAAAGATGAGGAGTAGGACGCTGCAAAGAGCGCTTCGTAGGTTACTGCAGATATTCTGTAAATTTCCGAGAGGTTAGGCGAGTATAATTGTCCCATAAGGATATGTTACATGATTTCAACTCTGTTTTGGAAGGATTAACCTGTTGTAACCAAACATTTTTAAGTAAAATTGTCCTAAACATTTTATAAAATATATAGCTGTAGATGAAATAGGTGAATTTAAGACATAGTTATAAAATGTTTTCATACTATAAATCATTGGAACCGTACCGTCTCAGCACAAGGCACAGGCAGTCTCTTTTCCTTGGACAATGTCAATTAAGGCCTCACATGAGGATCTCAAGACTTGTGTTTGGTTCTCCAATGATGCTGCAGTTCTTGAAGGAAGCAAAACCTGCCTGAAGATAAGGACAATGTACAAGTACCGACTAATGCAAATGAAAAGGGTAAATATATCAAACCATGCGCACCAGTTGCTGAAATGAAAGTATTTGGTGGAATTGCTAGTTGGTCAAACTTACGTGTAACGGGTTAATAACATTTAAATCCCCCCTTCCATGAAGGGGTAAGGGGACCATTCCTGTTAAAATTAAGTTAATGTAAATCGGCGCGGCTAATACGTAGTAGCGCCGTTGATTAGAACAGTCCGGAACTGATGTACACTCTGGAAAGCTCACCCCAACTTCTTCGGTTCTATCTCCCAACAACATAGGTCACGTCCCGAGTATAAACCGAGGTACCTAGTTTTAGGTAAAAAAGGAGTAAAACCACACTGACTCGAGTATAAACCGAGGGGGTAGTATTTGCCACTAAAGATGTTTTGGAAACTACAACTCCCAGCATGCTTTATTGCTGGGAGTTGTAGTTTTCAAACATCTTAAGTTGCAAATATTTACAAATAAGAGTAAAACCTTCTTTATTTGTGCATACTGTATTCACAAATAAAGAAGGTTTTACTCGTATTTGTATGTATTTGCCACTTAAGTGTGTCCCTGTGCAAGTCAATGTTTCTCCTACCTTGTCCGGCGGCCGTGCGATCCGCATCCTCGCTCCACAGCCTCTGTGCATCCGGATGATGTCACTGCCCGGCGCCTCTCACTTTAACATAAGACCCAGAGAAGCTAGGCACATCATCCTAGTCTTGTTTGAAAGGTATGAGAGAGATCCTTGAAATAGAGGACAATGTATGGGGACCACAGTTACCCTTTAAGCACTCCTTAAAAATGTTATGATCTTGCATTTATGGGGCCTCCTTCTCTATTCTTTCAGTTCATTTTTTAAAAAGGAGAATTAACGAAGTAATATAAATGAGCCTAAATGGGTTCTATAATTCCTACCAGATAACTAGAGATGGCCAAAACTGAGGGGTTTCGTTCCATTTTCGGGTTTCTCATATCTCGGGAAAATCCCAAAAATCCGAAAACGGAACTTATACTAACGGAAATTATTTTCGAGTTTCCAGACGTATTTTCGAGGATTACCGAACGTTCGAGACTAATTCAAGAATTTACGAAAATAGCTTGAACGTTCAATAAAAATCGAAAACTCGCTCCAAAGTCCCGAAATCCGAAAGATCCGTCTGTAACATTCAGATTTCAGACCTGGATCTCTACAGATAACTGTCTTTCACCTGTGAAATTGTAGATTGTTTTTATTCCCCTTTGAAGTATTTTTTTTCTGCTCTGCTTTGCCAAGAGACGGTTCAGCAAAAGTTTACCCACTTGTGACTGCTCTGATAAGGGGAGTGGACTAAGGGAGACTACAGGATTCACTATGGAATGTACAGCTGTGTACACACACTACCTGTAAAGGCTGTGTACAAATCATTCAGTTCAACTAAGCAATATCTCCATGTATCTGTTGAAACAGGATTCACATCGCACTCCAGTCTTAGAAAATACAGTGTTTATTGTACACGTGACGTATCGGTGTTCACATGACACCTCCTGCAGACAAACTAAAACAAAATGCATAGTTCAGGTTTAAAAAGTGTGGAGCAAAAGAAAGTTACTGCTGAGACCTCTAGTGGTATAAAAATGTATCTCATATGTATCATACGTAACAACATATACAGGTCTCAGTATTAACTTTCTTGCTCCACGGACACCAAAACAATAACAATAAACACTGTATTTTCCAAGACTGGGGTGCACTATGAATCCTATTCCAACTTGTATATAGATATATAGACACCAGTGACTACAACACTTTAGCAGCACCCAGCAGTAAACATACTCTGTGATAGACATACAAAAAATAGAAGCCTAGTGCACATCCAATTAAATTGCTTTTATTTTACTTTACCATTGTATTGCGACTTAAAAAACCTGCCATTCTCTCTGGATAAATTAAAGCAATTAGTTCAATAACTTCAAGGTTTGCTTTATTCTGCTGGGTCCTAACCTTAAACTTTTTAACCTTAGGAGGCATATTTCTCAAATGTTTTCTTTATTTCAGAAACTGCCTTTTTTGAGAAGAAAGTCCCTGCTGCTCTTTCGCTTGCTTTCTTGGGACTAGCTCTCCAGCTCTTGTATTTGAATGACTGACCCACTGTGGATGGAGAATACATTTCCAAGAGGCTTGGTCAAACCTCCAATGCAACAAGCAAAATATCTATAGAAATGGGATAGTATACATCTACACAGAGTGCAACTAGTGACCAATTTTATTCAATACATACAAAAAATAGAAGCTTAGCTTGCTGGGCTTAAAATAATTTGGCCAAGTTATTGAACTAATTGCTTTAATTTATCCAGAGAGAAGGGCAGGCTTTTTAAGTCGCAATACAATGGTAACATACAATTTAAAGGGTATCTCCACCCTAAAACAGTTTTTTTAATATATTGTAGGGCACACCTTCCTTCCCCCAGTCGCCATGTTAGATTACTAAAAAATCCCTTCCGGAAGACGAGGAGGAAGAAACATTTTGACTGGAAGACAGCTTCCCCTCTTCAGTTTCCTGGACAGTCACTGCAGGAGAACCATAAGGATAGAGATGTATGGTAAGGGTTTTTTAAACTATACAGTGGCGCCAGCAGTGGGTTCAATTTTAGTTTTGGGGGTTGAGATGCCCATAAAGCAATTTACTTGTATGTGCACTAGGCTTCTCTTTTTTGTATATATTGATTAAATGTAGTCACTAGTTTCACTCTCTGTGGGTGTATAATATCCTATTTCTATATATACTCTCGTTTACAGGGTAGCCCTTTTGAAATAAAAAAATAGCAAAAGTGGTATAAAGGTGATACCTTTATTGGCTAACTAAGATAATCATAGCAATATCTTAGCTTAGCCAATAAAGGTATCACCTTCATACCACATGTAAACATTTTGACTGGCTAACATGGTACACCACCTTTTCCTGCATCTATATATACTCTGTGATAAAGTCTGCTTTCCATGTATCGGTCTTTGTAAAAATATGGGGTTTTTTGCATGTGGCGCTGATCAATGTCCGATCTTATGTTAGCGAACGGTTGGCCAGGATGAGGAAAGATTCACAGATTCCAAGAAACTATTAGTTCTATATTACAGAACCTATCGTATGCCCATTTATACATTATTAACTTTTGTTCTCTTATGTGCAAAGATTTTGTTAGAAAAAAGTAAGAATTTTTTTTGAAAGGCTCTTTTCCTCTGTGTCCTACAGGGTGTTTATTTGTTAAAATAAGACTCCTATATTAACTGCATCCTTGTTAAATTGCTTTTAGCCTTTTCTGTGAAAAATTAGCTTTGTCAGTGTAACGATTGAAACAGTTTATTCTTATGACCTTCACAAAATAATAAATCAAAGTAAGGACCAAAATGTTTTTTGTAAGATCACATTACGGTATATAAAGAACTTGAGTTTGAAAGGACACTACAGTGTTTCACTACTTTTCCCAATAGTCTGTCATGAGTAGTCTAGTTGCATTAAGTTTTCAAGACATGTCTCTCTGCCGTGTGCTTTTATTAACACACCACAGTAAATTAAAAACTTCCCCCCTTTTTAGAATAAATGAATGCCGTGTCCTGTCTCCGTGGATTAAAGTGCACGCTGATAAAATGGATACATTACAGTACATTATCCAAAACTAGTCCTGTGCACTTACTTAAGAAAAGCAAAGATTTAGGATATTTCTGCCAAATTGAATTAGCTTATTACTCTTGAAGTTGTCCTCTGCGAGTTTGAATTGGAAAGATCCATTAGACTACATTGAATTTTTATATTTAACAGGCACTCTCAATTTAAAATTAATAAAAACTTGAAAAGGTACCATAAAAAAGTAGTGAATACTGAGAGGCAGTTGGGACAAGTATCATGAAACCTTACTTTAAGACAGGCTATTAGCTGTCCGGGATATATGGAATCTTAAAAGACAAAGGGTATTTATAGTAAAAGAGAAGGTTTATTATTTGATCATAGCTTAATGTAAAGAACTTCCCCCTGTATCTAGTAGTATTCTAATTACATTGATTAAAGTGTACAATGTGCACCATTGAAATAAAGGGAAATCCTGTGAATAAGGTTTTTTTTATTGGAAACATAGAATAGATTCAAATAATTTTGTCTGGCATAATCCACCAAGTTAAATTGACTATAGAAATTGTTAACTATTTTTATACATGTATGAACCCATTTAACCATCATTGTTCATTATGTACATAATATTAAAAATGTTCACAATGAGGTTTACAAAGTGTTTTGTAAATTGTCTTAGTAATGTAATTCTGAAGATCAGAGATCAGAAACATTTCACTTTCTGACTTGTTCAGTACTGTAATGTCCATGACATCTGTATGAGAAGTTTAAAGGACCCTTAAAACAAAAAACTGGTGTTTCAGTTTTCTCCCCACAATCCCAGCTGTTATTTTTAAGTTCTCTTCTGTTCTAACAAAGGTATCTACCTCCTCCCTCTGCTCAATGAGGTTTTTATAACTTTGAGCATGTGCAGAGGAGGCAGCAAGGGGAAACAGCAGTCAATCATTTGTTGTGATGTCAGTTGTCACAGCCTTGATTGACTGCATGGAGGGAGGAGCCAGCTTACGCTGCCAGAATGGGGTTAATCATTTTCCTTAAATATCTGGTTAGTAATACATCTAATAATGTGCTGAATATATCAGTTGGGGTTTGAAGCATGTAACTAAAATGTGACATGCCCTTTAAGTATTGATAAAGTCTGTCATATTGACACAGCTGGAACTATAATTACCAGATTGTGAGTTAAAATTCTTTGTAGTTACATTTTACATCTTGGTTCTTGTCCCATCACTGTGAGGCACTTTTCATGGTAATTTCTCTTTTGTAGCAATATAAATATACACAGCTCTGTTTAAATCCCAGAAAACCACAAGTCCTGCATATGGTGCCAGCTATGACAAGTACATGGATCATGTCTCTGTGATATCGAAGGGATTACTGAACATCAAATTATAATATTGCCTGATCATCCTCCTGCTATAAAGTTCTGAAATGTTCAAAGACCAATGATGTACTTTCATTGACTTTCAGCAGGAAACCGTTACTAGCTCATTACCCCCTGACCTCAGGACACTTGGATCTTTCTTACCAATAAATGGATGGCTCAGTTAAAAAAAAAAAAAAAAAGATTACCGTATGCAAAATCTGCCTTAAAGGAATTGTACACTGAAAAAATGAATTTCTTATTTCAATCTATAAATGAAGCAGAACTCTGATGTGTGTGTTTTGCTGCATGACTTCAATCCAGTACTTGTTTTACTCAATCTCAGTCCCGCAGCCCCCTGCCAGATTATCTGACTCTTTGTGAGTGCAAGCATGCTCAGTAATCCCTATGAGGCAGCATTGGGAGAGGGAATTTCCCACCATGCAGTTCATGTCACCATTCCAGCTACAGCAAAACTATACATAACAAAGTTATAAGAGTTTATGATACTTAGACACTTTATCAACAGTTGAAATGTAAGATGTTTCAGGCTGGATGTCTAAAGAAATAGGGGACAGATCAACAAAAAATCATTCAGGGATAGTTGGTAAGAATTATAGTTTCCAGTAATGGGCAATTTAAAAATCAAATTTGCCAGTGTACATATCCTTTAAGAAATATTTATTGTAACGAGTGCAGATGCAATATGACTACTTAGTAAATAAATTGCTAAGCTTACTTTATAGTCAATTCATATTTCCCCTGAGAAATTATCTTTTTACTATCACACAATTAACACCCCTATTTTCCATTAACACCCACTTGATTGCTGAATTAGAAAAGAGGAAATGAAGAAATGTTTATCTTCACTTAAGCTGGATATATACTGTACAGATCATTGAAAGATGGCAGACAGGATCTGCAAGATCCTGTCTGTCATCTTTCAAAGATCTGCATACACACAGTCCCGAGCGTTCTCCTATACACATCATATACACATAATAGGGAGAACGCTCGGGACTGTGTGTTTCCCTCGGTCGCGGCAGACTCCTATAGGGAGTCTATTGTGGCCGACAGAAATTTTCTGGTCTTTCCAAACGAGCGTTCGGCTGACCCGATCATTTGGTGGCCGTGCACTCATTCGGAAAATGAAGGTACCCAGTTTATTTACCCACTGTAACACACCAAGCAACTCAAAACAAAATGTACCAGGTGAACACCCCTGTACTTGTATATATATGGGTCTGTCTAGTACTCTGAGCCTTTCTGGTCCTCCTACCTTTATTGTTATGCCCCTCAGCTAATAATGTTTAATAACCAACCAGATGTTTACTTTTTTACTGGTCTAATGCAATTAGATAATATCTGATTGGTTTCTGCAGATAAACCTCACTAACAAACGTTTGTACCTCTTCCTTTATAAGTCACTTTTAGGGTGATTTACCCAGAGCCGCTATCGCTCTGGGTAAATCTCCCGAACGCGATTCAATATTGCCTTTGCACAAGTTGGTAAATCTCAAAAGGGTTTTACCCTTTTGAGTTCATAGCATTCAACTGATTTTACCAATTGAGCCAATACCCGAGAAAAAAACCCCAGATACCCCTGTATTTTCATATATTGTGAATTATATGTCAAGTTGACTTTGATGTATTTGTTATACATTAATAACTGAACAATCCAATGCTAGGTGCTCTATTTGCAAGCAGCCTATGATTCTCAATATAATCAGGGAAAACGTTCATTGAAAAGCAACATTATCCAAGAAGAACAAATCAGACAGCTATAAAATGATTACAAAAGAAATCTTCTGTGAGCATTAAATCTAACGTTTACAGATAAGCTGAATACGATCACTTCTTGTATTGTATTTCTGTGGAACAGTTGGCAAATTTACATAAATCCTGCCCAGCAGAGCACCACAACCTGTTGTCAAGTGCTAATGAACTCATGTACTGTATAATGAAAACAACCAAATATGGCATTTTAAATACACAAACAAGTTTCCTGCCACAAGGCAGAAAAAAAAGGGATCATTCATGTATCTGTATTTCTGACACATTACATGTGCAGGCAGTCGGGATATTATTCCTCATATATGTTTAGTTTACCAACCTAGATGTACGGGCTCCTAATTGCAGACAGACAATAAAATCTATTTTTGATTTGGGATCTTTATTAAACAAGATGGGGCTTCGCTACCCTCTTTAAGAAGTGAATCGAGGTGGCTGTGCAGGTTTTGCGAAATTCACCCCTGCAGCTGCTGCAAGCGATTAAATACCATTTTTTTACCTTGACAGGTACTTTACAGTCTATACTTACCTTCCCCAATCCCTATAAAAGATAATTATACTTACTGTACCTCTTGGTAGTCCATGAAGTGCCTTTCACCAACTCTTCAAGCTGAATGAGCTCTTACAGAGCAAAATACAGCTGTAAGTCATTGGCCATGACTAGTGGCTGCAACTTGAAAGGAAGCTGGCATAGGAGGAAGACTGTGGCGGAGACAAGCAAGTAAAAAGAGCTTCAGGAACCACAGAGATCTTTTGCATTGTGGGGCTGGACATACCTTTTAAATCAATGGTAGCCAAATGCTTGTTGCTTCTGATGAATCTCCCTAAAAACACTTCAGACATCTGTATTTATGTTACATATTTATTTTGTGTCATAGAGGATTTTGTATGTATGGTCTTTAATCGGAAGACATATAAAATTGTGGGAAAAGGTGAACTTAGTAAAAAAATCAATAGATTATTTGGATATCAGGAGTTCATGGTTTCTGGACCATAGGAAGATAGAAATTTTGGCTTTTTAAAATATAAATTTAATACCCCATGGTCTGTAAAAGTTATTATTTATCCAGGTCATAGTATATCTGTGATGGTTCTTATTCATCCAGGTCATGGTATATCTGTGAAGGTTCTCATTCATCCAGGTCAGGGTATATCTGTGATGGTTCTTATTCATCCAGGTCATGGTATATCTGTGAAGGTTCTTATTCATCCAGGTCATGGTATATCTGTAAAGGTTCTTATTCATCCAGGTCATGGTATATCTGTGAAGGTTCTTATTCATCCAGGTCATGGTCCCAGCCCCAACCGCAGGGGGAGGGTGTGTGTAAAAAGCTCCCCAAACTCGGACGGACGCCCCGCGAGCCTCCGCCGCCACTGCCGGCCCTCGGCGGGCGAGAATGCAAGGCAAGGGGCGGGACCGGCAGGCGCGTCTGTGATTGGCTGGAGCGCATCCAATCACGGACGCGGCGCCGGTCAGTCAGTGGCAGGCGGAGGAAAGCGGCGAGGTAAGGAAAGTTTGGGGAGGCTTGTTAAAAAAAAACAACATGCGGTTGGGCTGGGGACATGGGGAGCGAATATTTAGGGGTTTTTTCGCTAGGGGAGGATAGTCGAACGGGAGGGAGAGGAAAGGGAGAGGAGGGGGGAGAGGCTGCAGCACGCATGGCAGTGACTCCGGGAGGCCCAGGTAAGCCGGCCGTGTCCTATAATGGACCTGCTAGCTCCTGTTGGGCAGTTTTTGGAACTTTGGGGGGGACTACAGGAGAACCAGATGGAGTTGGGATTGAGGTAAGGATTAAACTACACTACGGGTGGGGCCAGTAGTTGGGGGGATTATTTTTGGGGGGGTGGACATGCGCCCTTCTTTAAAAGGACTTATACTCCCTTCCCTCCGCTCTCTTCTTATTCAGTAACTTTTTTTTTACGCAAGGTGAGGACCGACGCTAGGTCCTCAACCCCTGGTTTGCTTAATTTGCTGTCACTACTTACTTACACTCTGCTCCAGTAGGCTCCGCCCCTCCTCCCCGTCGCGACAAGCCATAGGTCCAGGTCCTCACCCTTGGGTAGAAATTATGACTAAGGAGAGGAGCGAGGAAGGTGAGTATAATTGTCCCTTTTCAATGTTGTAGGTTTGCTCTACAGCAAACGTGTATCAGTCAACTGACGGGTGTACAACATTCAACTGATTTTAGGGAGGGGCTTTGTTTAAAACCACTACAAAATAACATCATTACACAAGAACTTCAGATGTAGTTTGGGGGGGGGGGGGGGCTTCACATCCCAGGATCCTTTTAAATACAGTTATCCTCCTTTACCTGATGATGACTTTCAAACGCCATTGTGTGAGAATGACTGTGGCAATCGAGGTGACTCTGAAAGCAAATCAAGTGTGGCAGATACTCGGATTTTCGTAGATTAATCATGACTGAGGAAAATCAGCCAAGACAACTAAGGTAATTTGGTTTTTCTTGAAACTTTGCTATAATTTATAACAAAAGAAAAGTATCCACAATACTAGTTTATAAACCATGTTTAAAACTCTTTGATGTTTTTTTTTAATATTACAGGCTGAGCTCTTGGCTGGGTTTGTATTGGCTGCGATGTGCCCTAATCTGTTGGATCACCTGATGTTTCAAACTATGTATTTACCACATGGCCAATTATTTACCAAGCCAATTTAATCCATGTTCTTTGTTAAATCATCAATAAACTGAAATAAAAAGTACCCAGGGGAGGATCTGAAAAGCTTGGTCCTCACACTGAGCTTACTTAAGATCTCAAGCACTGCTTCCTTGAAGTGGTCAGGTTTCAGAAACGGGCTGGTAACTAAGCTCGTCAGTAGCGATCCTACCTTCAAGGAGCAGTGCTGGAGATAAACCCCCAGCTCACCCTGGCCTTTCATTGGTTCTCAGGGGGGGCGAAGGAAGGTTATAATTGCGAGATTGGGGGAAGCCGATGTCGACTGTTGCAATTGTTATATTCACCTGACACTTTTATGCCCATACAGATATGGCATTTTGTGGATCTGACATCTTTGAAGCATAACCACAGGTTCTTGAGGTTGTAGAAGTGCCTAAAACTGAACTAAAATTGTATATATAAACCTTGGCAGATTGTGTTCCATAGAAAAGCTGCTACATTCAAAGTGTGATGCAGGCCCATGAATTAAGATCCATAAACCATTAATGTTGCAATGGCCACTTCATTCAGCTATGTGAAGCCCTTATTACATAAAAGTAATTCCCAAATGTATTTGTGGTAATAAAAGTGCATTAATCTGTATATTATTTGAAATTGATACTACTCCGGGGCTGCTTAAGAAATAGGGTATGTCACTAAAAAAATATATTACAATATGATTTAGAGACTAATTTTGGGGGGAGTAGGAACTGAGTTTTTTTATTTAAAAAAGTTCAAATAGTTTTCTTCTTAACCCACAGATTGTTTGGAGGTTGTGTAAAAAAAAAATGGATGGTTAAGAAACCACAGTGAATATATATCTACCCTAATAATTATCTCTGATGGTTTTTTAATGGGCAAAAGTATCTCTCGAAAATTTCACACTGTAAGATGGAAAATTTTCCCTTCCCCAAAGATATGCCACCTTAATGGCTGGTGGAATACGTTTCAAACTTTCTGATGATTTTTCTGTTTCAACATATTTGCAATCGATAAATCTATTGGATACCGTGAATTGGTAATAAGTTACCAACTCGACTCCTAAAGTTAAATTTTAAAGAGCAATACAATTATTTTAAAATGTCCATTTGTCATGAATACACGCAGTCCCAGGTTACGACCCAAATTTGAATGTAATTTGTAACAGGTACATATACCTATTACATGTACTTACACAGAAAGTTGTACAGGGATTTGCGGACTGGACGGCTTTTGTGTATAAGCTGTTTTTTAACGTCTGCTCCTGTCACAGCTGCAAACTAGGTGAGGGAAGGTTGGGGGTACATTGCACAGTGGTGGGAAGCCAACCATGGGGGACCACCCCTTGTCTGTCTTCTACTGCCAGACCCCCATGCTGTACATTATTTGCCCTTATTCCCCTTTAGTGTTCCGTGTTGTAGTATTCAACTGTTTGTAACCCGGGGTCCTGTCTTAGTCCATTTGAAAGGTTTTCATCTGTAATAATAAGCCCAGTTCATAGTTGTATCACTAGTGTAATTCCCATTAAAACAGTTATGCAACCTGAATTTAACTAACTTGTAATCTGGATTTTTCATTAACATTGCATAACATTTGGAGATGTGCTGTGTTTATTACTTTCATAAGAACTTGTTGTAATATTGTCTGCCCTGTAAGGCCAATTAACACCTGGTTTAAAATTCAATGGTTGGGCCTTTAAAAAAAATTATAATTTGATTATTGTTACATTGGTTTTAGGTAATGTAATAACCCAGATTTTCTTTATTACTCATTATAGTATCATATCTATTGAAATCTAATGAGAATGGGTGTAAATCAAATGCAGAGGTTGTTGTTTCAATTGTCCACAAACTCAATTCAGTTCTGTTGAATAATGTATAATAGAAAAGTATAATAAGAAAAGCTAAGCCTGCAAAATGAACTAACAACATTTTCTCAGATTACGTACATGTGGATTGGCCTAAATATCTGGTACACACCTATCTAGCGATTTTCCCTCTTGACCGACCGTTCGCTACTTTCGAACGGTCGCCAGGAGGAAGGCTATCGGTCGGCGGGCAAAAACTCCGCGTCCGTAGTCACGCGACCGCTCGTGCAGTCCCTAGAGGAAACGCACTATCGGACGAGGTTTTTCCACCCTGTCGATCGTCCTTTCGCCGATTCGGACGAACTTTCGAGTCGACTGGGCACTTTCGGATGCGATAATTTCGAGAGAGAGGGCCCGACCTCCGCGAAGCCGATACACTGAACTACGGTCGATTCGGGGGGGACCAAATATCTCATCGTGTGTACCCAGCTTAGGCCCGCTATCCCAACATAGAAAATACTTCCTATACTCAACAACACTGGTTTAATTGGAGTCTGAGTGAAGTACTCCACAGCCCTGTTACTTTGTGTCCAAACTGCTGATGTGCATATTTTCATAATTTGATTGGCGCGTACCTATGAATAATCCAAATGGGTCGAAAAGGAAATGGTAAAGATAAAAATCATGCGGGTCTGAAAACCAACACAAATATGCCCAAACAAGATCACAACTACATTCAACCAAAATATTATTGAATATGCAAAATTAGGCAGTGTGGGGGTCAAGGGTAGGTGCACCCATCCCCTAAATTTGGTATTACTTTTTATTGTATGTAACAACCTCATTTTTTGTGGACAGCACGCACAAACTCTATTTTCATTGTTTGGTTAAATTTTTTTCGATTTCTTGCACTTATAGTAATAATATTGGATTTTTTTTCAAAAAAATTAAAAACGCATTTGAAGAATTAACACGACTGAGGCTTCCGTTACCAAAGGTCATAATAATGTAACATGCGGCATTTATAAATGCAAGATCAGATTTGATTGGCTCAACTATGGGCGTGTGTATTTGACTGGTTTGGCAATCCACTAATAACCATGCCAATGCTACATGTACAAATCTATGTTAAAGTGGCAGAAAACCGTACTCTATGATGCTGTTCACGCGGCCTCCCTAGGTCAACTTTAAAAAATTGGTTGAGATCAAGAACCCACATCATGGGAAGAAGTCTATCTTAAATCCAAAGACCTAAGAAAAGGTGCAAGACAAGGTTTCTTCCTACAATTCCTGCGGCTATTTGTCTTTCCTTACATCTCATCATGCAATTCAACAAAATCCTTTGAAAAAAAATCTCTCGTTTTTTACCTTCCTCTGTTTTTTCTTTCGCTACAAAGAAACCAAGTGAACTTGGACTCCTTCTCCATAACAGCTGTAATGTTAAGAAATTATTTCAAACATGTTTCTTGCTGTTGGTTTGTTTTTTCTTAAAATAAAGGTCATTTCCTATTTATGAAAATAGCTTTATTATCACTTATATTGTAGGCAACTGATTTGGTTCTGAAGTTTTGGCAAAAAAGGAAGTGATGCTAGTTATCCAGAGCAAAGGTGAAACCCATTTTGTGCCAATAACCTGGAGAGGAAAACAATGCACTGGTAAGACTTTCTTTACACTTTATGTTTTATTTCTTGATGGTATAATTATCTTGGATGAGGGGTTTTTCCCTTATCCCAGATATTTCCGGTTTGGTAATAACACTTCTACAAATTAATGATTTGGAATTAAAAAATCGGGGCATGAATCTATGGCTGTGTACTTAGATTTGCTCTTCAGATACCACCTTAAAAAAAGCCGTCAACACAATCCAGATTGTGTTGGACAATCTTATATACAGTGTAAAAGACTAACCAGACTGCTATTGGGTACGTGGCAATTCCACTCGGGAGTCTGCCAGTCATATCAAACTCGGCAGGCAGGCTGCGGGATCTGTGGGTCCGCCACGACCTACCATGCGTCTTCAATTGGCTAAAATTAACCAACGTTTGTCTGGTGTGGATGCAATTGCCAAATGAGATGGTCAATCATGGCAAAAAAAATTCGGACCATGTTTCGCCCCTTGAACTTAAATCCCAAACTGTCCAGTTGATCACCCCAGAATATTCCCTGGTGTACTGGGCCTTAACAATGTTTTTTCATTTTTTTTTTTTTCTTTCTGGCAATGGAATGTGTTTTTAAAAGTGTGGGAGGTATAATCTGCATTTTGCCCCCAATTTTTGCGGTTTATTTTGAACTTATCATTGTTCTCCTTATCCTGTTGATTGTAACAATTGAATCTACATTGAAAATGTATCTTATAACATTATTTTATTTTATGATCATGGGGTTTGTTAACATTTAAATCTCCACAATTTTTAATTTAACATTTAAATCTCTAAAAAATACCACTCCACACATTACTACAAATTTGTTCGCATCCAGCCCGTGAAGATTAATATTTTAATCTGCTTTTAATGTTATCCCTCCTGAAATTCTGAGCATTTAATAATTTTTTTTTTCTTAAACTTTAGGACACGAATAACTAACATTAAGCTTTTTTTAGGTAAACCGTACGTTACTGACTTCTCTAGATTACTCCTAGCCATAGATGAACACTATAACCTTTTCATAGCAAAGCCCTGATTTTACTAAAAACTTAAAAAAAACTACTGCCCCCTTTCTGGCGCCACTGACCTCAGGAATACTCGGTGGTAAGAAATAGACGTGAAGCTCTGTTGGTGACAGATTTTATTGATTTCCATAAAGTTTACATAGAAAAAAGCCATCTTACATTGGTTTTAATCATGTAAAAGGGTGTTTTAGAAGGTTGAGCCCCCTGTAACAAAATCTTATCAAATCTGGGTTTTTGATATTTCAAATTGGCAGAAATGTTATAAATAAACAATCAAAAAAAAATTCTTATACAATTATTGCTTGCTAATGTGCAGAGATGTATAGTCTTTTGCTATTTTCACTATACACATACCTGTAACAACTGATCTTTGGATCGTTCTTATTCAGGCTTTGGAAGGTCGATCCTGAGTCCGGACTCAACCACTGCCTGAACCTGGGACTGGAAAAAACCGCTGCCGGGGGCCCTCACCTCACCGTACCCACATGGTTTGATAGCGAGTATAGGTGGGACACAACATAGAGGAGAGTGGGGGAGGATTTTGGTGTTTAAGGATAGGATTGTGGGTGACATCTTGTGGGTAGTAAGTGGAAAAAAGTGTCTTTGACAATGGGGGCTGATAGTACAAATCATCGGTCAACCGGTACGAGAGAATGCATGTCTAGGGAGAACTTGTATTAACCAAGATACAGAAAAAGCATGTGGGTAAGAAGTTTTGGAGGAGCTCTTGCGCCAGTGACAAATTCAAGTTCAAAGACACCGAAGTACAAAGGAATGGGAGGAGACATGCTGTGTAAAAAAAGGAAACGGAGCAAACAGATAATTTCGTATCTCGGGTTCCTAGACTCCTTACCACTATAATAGGTACTGACTTCTGGAGCTGATGTTGGCGAAGCAGCCTTCTAAAAATCAACCGGCTGGGTCAAGGAGGACTGACGAAAATATGGGTTGTATCTGATTGGGGGGCGAGAAATTATATAGTATGACTGCAGGGGCATGATTTTGTTTTGTTTTATCAGTGTATACAGCTGTGGAATCATGAAACGCTGTGCTGACTTGTAACATTGAGTAATGTGCTAATAAAATATTCCTCAAATTTAAAAAATATTTTATCTTAAGATGACGGTTTGGATTTTCTTTTAATACCTACGGGCCTATATAAAATGAATCATTCCTAATGTGAGGTTTTTTTTACCAACTATGATGTTAACAATAAAATGTAAAGTTAAACCATGTAATGCATAAACTGGTGGGTCGATCATTGCATACAATGTAAGCTTGCAACGACCAATTTTTTTAAAAAATTTTTAACAGGATTATATTGGGCAATCTGGGTTTCCTGACGCTATACAGGGTAATGGCTGTGTTACATAGGGTCGTTCTTCACATGTGAAAGCTTGTCAGGTCCATAAGGGGAAAGATGCAGGGGTGGGGTTTGGCACTTCTGAATCATTGTGTGTGGGCTAGGTACTATATTGATAGCGGGCGGATACAGGGGGAGTTTGGTTTGGACAATATTGATCTGTGTGTACCTACCCTTAGGGATCCGCTCAAAAGCAGCATCACAGTTCTCTGCGTTCAATTGTACCTAAATAGTGCTGCACCAATCGTGCAACCATCTATGGCAAAAAAAAAAAAAAAAAAGTGGGGGCGGTTTACGGAAGTTAACAAAAAAGTTTTATCTACGGTATAAATGGTTGGACCCTTTGTAATGCAGTAGAAAAATGCAACGCCCCCTTAGATTTTATGGTCTAAGACTTCCTGATAGATGTCACAATTTATTCTATTGATTCCTGAAAGTTACCTTTCGCATACACAACATTAGCATGCGTGAATGGCCATGGCTTTGAAATATTACGTGTATCCTTCTGGAGCCTGTGTCCTATGTTCCAACAAAGTGGCGGTGATTTGGGTAATTTTTCTGAATGAACGGCCCTACACCTAATACATATTACAAGGGAACAATTTGGGATTGTATAGACTAGCTGCTAGCATATTGCTCCACATCGGGGGCATGGTTATCCAAGCTGATGCAAGATAACTTTTGAAAAACTTTAAAAATAGTTTGCTAAGCTTAAAATATCATGATGTAAAAGCCCACCACGGATTGTATTTTCCTTGCTTGTCACAAGCAGTTAATACTGACACAAAGCCCACGTAAGTTGCGTTCTGAAATTTAATTACATCGCTCATCTTGTTTCGTTAACTTAGATTTTTAATGATACAACGCCATATAGTTTTAAATAAACAGAGGCCATCTAAGAACTCGCAAATAAAAACTATTTATACAGTACCAAAACTGCTGGACAAGTGTGACGTTTATCATTAGACATATGGACCTGTATCCACACGGGACCCAAAAGGGCCTATAGGACACAAAAAATTACGATCACAGAATAGACAAAAGTGTCGATCAGAAAGTGGTGTGCAAGGTAGTCATACGACAGAAATTCGAAGTAGTCAAACAATCAGAAATTCGAAAGTACAGTCATATAGATCAGAAATGGTCGAAAGTATTGCGTATCAGGATACAATTCCGTTCAATTAATCATAACGATCACGAATTCGACAATAGGAAATTATCCGAAATTTCGAATATTCGATAGATATTCGAAAATTTTTCGTTTTCCGGATCTTCTGTGGTTTCCAAAATCCTGGAATCCAATAAGGAATGAAATGGGGAGTATAACGGCATCATGTGTTTATAAACAGAGATGATGTAACCCGAATACGACATTACCGAAATGGGCGTACAGTGCAATGGAATGTTTGAGCGGGGGAATACGGGGTGAAAAGAAAAAAAAAGTTCAACAACAGTGCGTAATTTCAAAAACTGGGGGAAAAATAGCACCATATGGGGGTAACAGTAATACCAATTGAACTGTAACTAAACTGTGCCACCTTCTGATCGAAAGGTTTGATCAGCTAAGCGCTCTGAAATGCTTTTGGGTTTCTAGATCTAATTTTCATTTATTCACAGACTGGAATCTGCCAGACCTATTAAGGTCTGGTTTCTTTGGTTATACCCCTTGTTCCCAGTGTTCCTGTGAATAATATAAAACCTATAAAGGCCTGGTTTTTGTTCAGATTTTGTACAGGTTATCTTATATTTGTGGCCATTGCATTTTTTTATGTGTCAGAGCAAAGGTTTGAATTGTGGTAGTTGGGGTTTTGAGCCGCTGTCTGATGGTTTAAATAACGAATGAAAGGATTTGGCCAGGACAGGAACATTCTTAATCTTTGCACCTCTGTGTTTTTAGGTTAAAAAAAAAATTTACTGTAATTACACACTTGTGACTATTGCCTTGTGATCAAGCAGTACAAATATATTTATCTGCAAATTAGAGAAACCCTGAAACTGCTTACCCGATAAACCAGTTTTATCATTAACAATAATATTCTGCAATATATATATTATATATTATATAATATATATATATTATAAAATTCGACTTACATTCCAACACCCCTTATTTTGCCTTGATTTTAAGAGAACAGTTCTAAAACTTTCATTTATCACAGTAATTTTACCAAAATAGACGTCACAAAGGTTGTTATATCCCCTATTATACTAACTCAGTATGTATAGATTTATTTCTAAATGCTACTGTTGGTACGCAGTGCTGTACATTAAGAATACACGTATGCAAACAAAGGGATAAGTGAAAGCACTATACAGATAATTACAATGAAATACAATTTCAGCACATAGGTTAAAAAACACAACCCACACACCACACCACACAGCATATATATATATCGTGAGTATACTAGGTATCAAATAATTATATATTATATACATAACCTGTATTATGATAAATTGGACATTATGGTGCAATGAGATCCGGTACCGAAGAGCTTACAATCTTGTGATGGACAACATACTATACAAGTGGGGGGTAGGTGTAACAAAGTGCTTGAGATGGCTAACAATCATTGTTTGTAGCTGGTCTCAGAAAGGTAGGATAACAGTCTTAGTGTTTGAAAGTAGTGAGATGGATGTCACCAGGGCGAAGCGGGAGAGGGAGGAGAGTTCCAAGCGGCCGGGAAGCAAGCAAGAGAGACTTTCCAATAAGCGATGCGTGTTTGTTGGTGGTTTGTGGGGAGACTTTCCTTGCGAGGAGCACAAGGCCACGGCCATGGACATGAGGGTACGGAAGAGAAGAATATAAGTAAGGGTAGAGGTGCAGTAGAGTAAGGGATTTAAAGTTAAAGAAGGGTATTGATTATGATCGTTTGTTTGATAGAACCACCCCTCGTATGAGGACATAGCTAGAGTAATTTTATATGATGTATTACTGAATATTCAGGCGCTAACACAGTTTCCTTAAGGGTGTTAAAACATTCTAAAATTTGATCTTTTGAAGTCGTCTCCCTGGGTTTTCGCACACCCAATAAAATATAAAATTATATTAAAAATAAATTAATGTCTTTTTGTGCCCCCTAATGGCACTATTTACACTGTGTAAGAGGGTTCCCACTCTGGAAAAAAAGAAAATACTCTTGCTTCAAACGAAGCTAGTCCTAAAAAAAAGGTCAACTGTTGCTATCCTATAGGATAAATGTGAGAAATTAGATAATGTGGGAAGGCTAACATTGACCAACCTGCCATTTGTAATCCTTTTCATTTTTTTCCTTGTTTTATCGTGGAAACGCATTTTGGCTGCTCAACATTTGCAATCATATTCCTTGAATTCCATTGGTGTTTAAACTGTAGGCAGTCCATAACAATGTTAAGAAAAAAGTAGACTATGGGTGTATAAACACTACCTTGTTTGTAGTTTACTCTTTGTAAGACTGTCTGAGTCAGTGTCTTTAAATTTTGTGGTACAAGAACAATGATATCTGTTAAGTAACTTCAGCATCCATCGTGTAGTCGTAGTAGTGAAATGCTATTAGGATAATTAAAATGCGTGGACAACACTGCACCGCTTGAGTGTAAGCATTACCTATTAAAATTACAAGTGGGGTCCCAACTCAAGGAAAAGGGCAACCAGGCACGCTAAAAATTGGGTACAAGCAAGAGCCTAGACGATTATGTTCCCTCCACCGACCGTAGTGGGTCGATAGCTGATTCAGAGCGTTCCTTAGGGGGCGCGTGTGAGAGAATGGACTGTCGTCCGCGGTTGCAAATCAGCCGCTCCGTAGTCACGGGGTGGGGGGGGGAAAAAAGGGGGGCGGGTGGGGGGGGGCGAACCGATCGTGGCGGTCCATGAGGACCGCCGGCTCCGTAACTAGTGTTTTCCACCCTGTCCGAAAAGGGGGGGGGTCGTCCTTGGTCGTCGCGATTCGGACGAACGGTCGATCGTGAACATGAAGCACAGGTCGGAGAAAATATCTATAATTTCGTCCGATCGCCTATACGAACTGACTATCGGTCGATCGGACTCGAATATCTAAATCGTGTGTACCCCACTTAGCTACTCAGACAGAGGTGAGCAGAGCAATGGCCTCATTGAGACATTAAAGATACAAGAAAAAGTAGCATAGCCAAAACTAGCATATCAATCATAAGGATTGTTTATAGTAAAAAAACCTAAGTAATGATCTCAGGTAAAATAATTCCATAGAAATTTACATGAGTAAAAACAAGCGCTCTGTTAAGCAAGTTCCAACAAAAAAAAAGAGAGAAAAGAAAAAAAAGAGAAACTCAAAAAAAAAAATGGGGGGGGGGGTGGGGGGGAGGTGGGGCGGGGGGGGGGGGGGGGGGGGCGCGGGAAAGGGGGGAGGACACAGTGTAGGAGGGCCGGGCTGGGGGAGGCGGCCCACACAACCAGGGGGTGAGGTGGGAGGGGGTGTGTGTTGGTGGTGGTGTGGGGGGGGTGGTCAGTGTGGCGGGTGCCGTGGGATAGGGGTGTGGGGGGGGGAGCGGAGAAGGCGTGGGCGGGTTTGGGTGGGGGGGGGGGTGGGTGGGGGGGGGCCAAACACATAATTGGGCATGGGCGCATGTAAACCCCACGGTCGGTGGGGGGGCAGTGTGGGTGGTGTGGGGGTTGGTGTGTGTGGGGGGGGAGCGCCACCGGCTGAAGAAGGATTCCCCCGGGGGTGCGTGTGGGGTGTGGTGGGGTGGTGGGGTGAGCGGTGCGGGGTCCCCCACGGGGGTTCTGGGTGCCGGGCGGGGGGGGGGGGGGGCCCCTCCCGACCCCATTCCCTCGCCCACGGGGCGGGCGCGGGCCGGGGGGGTGCGGTGGCGTTTGGTGGGGTTGGTCCGGGGTGGCGCGGGCGGGCTGGGTGGGTGGTTCCTGTGGGGTGCCCTCCCTCCTCTGTCTGTCTCCCTCTCCTCCTTTCCGCCTTTTCTTTCCTCCCTCTCCCACCTTCTCCCCGTGCCCCGCCTCCTCCTCCTCTCCCTTCTTCCCCCCTCCCCTTCTTTTCTCCTTCCCTCTCCCTTTTCCCTCTCCTCTTCTCCTCTCCGCTGGTCTTTCTTTCTTGTATTGTCAATTCCTTTGGCAAATTCATAAATCCTGCCCAGCGACACCACACCCTGTTGTCAAGTGCTAATGAACTCATGTACTGTTATGAAAACAACCAAATATGGCATTTTAAATACCAAGTTTCCTGCCCCAAGGCAAAAAAAAGGGATCATTCTGTATCTGTATTTCGACACTTACTGTGCAGGCAGTCGGGTATTCTTCTCATATATGTTTAGTTTACCAACCTAGATGTACGCCTCTTGCAGACAGACAATAAAATCTATTTTTGATTTGGATCTTTATTAAACAAGATGGGGCTTCGCTACCCTCTTTAAGAAGTGAATCGAGGTGGCTGTGCAGGTTTTGCAAATTCACCCCTGCAGCTGCTGCAAGCGATTAATACCATTTTTTTACCTTGACAGGTACTTTACAGTCTATACTTACCTTCCCCAATCCCTATAAAAGAATTATACTTACTGTACCTCTTGGTAGTCCATGAAGTGCCTTTCACCAACTCTTCAAGCTGAATGAGCTCTTACAGAGCAAAATACAGCTGTAAGTCATTGGCCATGACTAGTGGCTGCAACTTGAAAGGAAGCTGGCATAGGAGAAGACTGTGGCGGAGACACAGATAAAAAGAGCTTCAGGAACCACAGAGATCTTTGCATTGTGGGGCTGGACATACCTTTTAAATCAATGGTAGCCAGCTTGTTGCTTCTGATGATCTCCCTAAAAACACTTCAAACATCTGTATTTATGTTCATATTTATTTGTGTCATAGAGGATTTTTGTATGGGTCTTTAATCGGAAGACATATAAAATTGTGGGAAAAGGTGAACTTAGTAAAAAAATCAATAGATTATTTGGTATCAGGAGTTCATGGTTTCTGGACCATAGGAAGATAGAAATTTTGGCTTTTTAAAATATAAATTTAATACCCCATGGTCTGTAAAAGTTTTATTTATCCAGTCATAGTATATCGTGATGGT